>QFDD01002101.1:0-17556 GCA_006871305.1 Vachellia collinsii | reverse complement strand
TTGACATCCTTTTTCTGAATATGATCCCAAATAAAGTGATGATGAATATCTATATGCTTTGTTCGGGAGTGATGCACAGGATTCTTGGCTAGACTAATGGTGCTCGTGTTGTCAAAGAGGATTGGGATTTCTGTTAAGTCCATTCCCAAATCTTGAAGTTGCTGCTTCATCCAAAGTACTTGTGCACAACAAATAGTAGTAGAAACATACTCAGCTTCTGTTGAGGATAGTGACACCGTTGATTGCTTCTTGCTGAACCACGACACCAGTGACCCTCCAAGAAATTGACAATCACCACTTGTGCTTTTTCTATCTGTTTTATAGCCAGCATGGTCATAATCAGAATATGATAACAGATATTCATTGTTACCTTTTGGGTACCACATTCCAAGCTCAGTGGTTCCAGCTAGATATCTGAAGATTCTCTTGACATTCTCAGCATGTGACTCTTTGGGTGCAGCTTGATATCTAGCACACATTCCCATGATAAATTGGATATCAGGTCTGCTAGTCGTGAGATAGAGTAATGATCCAATGATTCCTCTATATCTCTTGATGTCAAATTCTTTCCCACTCACGTCAGCATCGAGCAAGGCAGTGGAGCTCATGGGAGTGTCTGAACTTTTGCACTGTTCCATTCCAAACTTCTTTAGCAATTCCTTTAGATACTTTGTTTGGCTTATGAAGATTCCATTCTTTCTTTGTTTGATCTGAAGTCCAAGGAAGAAATTTAATTCTCCCATCATGGACATCTCAAACTCTCCCTGCATTGTCTTAGCAAAATCCTCATAGAGAGTATTGTTAGTGGCTCCAAAAATAATGTCATCAACATATATTTGAACTATAAGCACATAGAGTGAATATGTTTAATAAATAAAGTTGTATCTACTTTCCCTCTGACAAAACCTTTGTTTATCAAAAATTTGCTTAATCTCTCATACCAAGCTCTCGGAGCTTGTTTTAACCCGTAGAGTGCTTTCTTTAATTTGAAAACATGATCTGGTTTTGAAACATCTTCAAATCCAGGGGGTTGTTCAACATAGACTTCTTCCATAATAAAACCATTTAGAAATGCACTCTTCACGTCCATTTGAAAAAGTTTGAAATTTTTTATACAAGCAAAAGCAAGAAGAACCCGTATAGCTTCTAGTCTAGCCACTGGTGCATAGGCTTCTTCATAATCAATTCCTTCTTCTTGATTATAACCTTTTGCCACCAATCTAGCTTTGTTTCTGACAATTACTGCAGATTCATTAAGTTTGTTCTTGAATATCCATTTTGTTCCAATGATTGGATGGTCACTTGGACGGGGTACCAAGTCCCAAACTTGATTTCTTTCAAATTGATTTATTTCTTCTTCCATTGCAATGATCCAGTCATTGTCAGAAAAAGCTTCTTCTACATTCTTGGGTTCAATTTTAGAAATGAAAGCTGAAAATTGTGCTTCACTTAAAAATTTTCTTCGTGTCTATACACCTTCATTTACTTCTCCAATCACTTGATTGAGAGGGTGATTTCTGATGTACTTCCACGCTTTTGGTTGAGCTATTTCAAAATGTTTATCCGAAGGATCTTCCTCAGGATCATTTTCCAGTGAAGGCGCATTTTGAAAATCTTTTGAAATAGCAATGTCTTCATCAAAAGGTTTTGTCTGAGATTCAGTTTCAACAAACTTAACATGTATTGACTCTTCAACTACACAAGTACATTTGTTAAATACTCTGTATGCTTTACTCCTATTAGAATAGCCAAGAAATAAACCTTCATCAGCTCTAGGATCGAATTTACCAATGTTCTCCTTCTCATTGTTGTGGATGAAGCACTTGCTGCCAAAGATGTGGAGATGAGAAAGGTTTGGCTTTCTTCCATTGTACAGCTCATATGGTGTCTTCCCGGGAGATGTCCTGATATAGGCCCTGTTGGAGATGTAGCATGCTGTGTTGATTGCATCTGCCCAGAACACTTGAGACATTCGCTTTTCTATCATCATAGCTCGTGCCATGTTTGTCAGGACTCTGTTCTTTCTCTCAACAACTCCATTTTGTTGAGGAGTCCTAGGAGCCAAGAAGTTGTGATTGATTCCTTTCCCTTCACAGTAGGTTGCAAAGTCTCCATTCTTGAACTCTCCTCCATGATCTGTTCTAATAGAAACAATGGACATACCTTTCTCATTTTGGACCTTTTTGGCAAATATAACAAATAATTCAAAGGTCTCATCCTTTGATGACAGAAACATAGTCCATGTAAATCTAGAATAATCATCAACTATGACAAGTGTATAAAGATTTCCACCGAGACTCTTTACTCTTGCTGGACCCATTAAATCCATGTGAAGTAGTTCAAGGGGTCTTTTGGTTGAAATTTCATTTTTGGATTTGAAAGATGATTTGTCCTGCTTACCCATCTGACAAACGTCACATATCAAATCATTTTTAACTTTGAGCTTTGGAATTCCTTGAACTAGATCATGTTTAATTAACTTCTCAAGTTGATTCATATTCACATGAGCTAAACGTTTATGCCATAGATAACTCTCATATGCTTGACCAATGAAATAGGAATTAGCAAAAGAATTTTCTAAATCAAGAGTATAACAATTACCGTCCCTTGGTGCTCGTAGTTGAATGTTTATCTTTTCTTTGTCAATTGCCAAATCTTTCTTGTTGACGATGAAACATTCTTGAGCATCAAATATGACCCAGTTATCTTTGTCAGTGCTTTGACTCACACTTAGCAGATTGTGACAAAGTCCTTCAACGTGATAGACATCTTTTACCGGCAATCCATTTGGGTTACCAATCTCTCCAATTCCAGTGATTTTCCTAGATTGGTTCCCTCCAAAACTTACTTTTCCTCCATCCTTTGATTTCAGGTTGACAAATTTACTCTTGTCCCCTGTCATGTGTCTTGATCATCCACTATCAATGTACCATTTGTTTGATTTGGATGCTCTAAGACATACCTCATCTGTCTCTGAAATTTCTTCCTCCTGAGCCACAAGACAAAAGTTGGCTTCTTCCTCAGGTTTACTCTCATCCTCCGATGAGCTGTCTCCCCATATCCCAGAAACATATGCCTTCTTCTTCTTGAAGGAATTGAACTATTTCTTTTCTTTGTTTCTTTGGAATAGTTGTGGACAATCAGCTTTCATGTGGCCTGGCTTGTTGCACCCAAACAAATAATTTCTTTCCTTGAGGCACCTTTTTGAAATCTCCTTGGAGGTTGATCTTTTCTGTAGAGTTTCTTGAACCTCCAGACAACCATGGCTAGTTCCTCGTCCTCCACTTCTTCCTCCTCCTCTGTTTCAGGTCCTTTTCTTTTATAGACTTGAGAGCTAACCCTTTCTTCTTTCTGTCTTCTATTCCAGAAAGTTCCTTTTTAAATTTCTGTTTGCTCTCATATTCATCAAGGCTTCTGAAGAGAGCAGCCACGGACATCATTGATTCTCCTCTTGATTCTTCAATGGTCGTGACCTTAGCTTCCCACTTGTCAGTGAGTATATTGAGGATTCTTCTCACTTGGGTGCGTTGGTCGTATGTCTTTCCAAGAGCAGCCAGTTTGTTGATGAGATGAGTGTGTCTCATTTCAAATTCTGCAATGGTTTCTCCTTCTTTCATTCTGAGTAGATCATACTCAGTAGTCAGAGTGTTCACTCTCCCTTCCTTTATAGCTTCAGTTCCTTCATACGCTATCTCCAACGCTTCCCACATGTGTTTAGCTGAAGGAAGTGTGCATATTCTGAAGAAATCATCCTCGTTCAAAGTAGCCTGCAACATTAGAATAGCTTTTCTGTTAAGCAAAGCTTTCTTTAAATCATGTTGATCAAACTCACTACGAGTTTTAGGAACAAGCACGTCATTTACTTTCCTTTGGGGAACAGAGTTTCCTATTTTAAAAACATCCCACAAATCTAAATCAGTAGCCAAAATAAAGTTTTGAAACTTGATTTTCCAAAATGAAAAATATTGGCTATTAAAAGCTGGAGATCTAGTGATGGAAGCTCCATCACTGATAACATGTTCACCAACTCCTGCCATTTATAGCTCTTGATACTGTTAAGTCCTTTACACAAGAGACCTGCTCTAATACCAAATGTTAGGATCGGATTTGACCAAGAAGGGGGTGAATTGGTCTAACAAAATTTTCGTAAACTTTGAACGTAAAACAGAGTATGAAAGAAAGTGACAAAGAAATTTATCCTGGTTCGGTCCTCCTGACCTACGTCAAGTCCTCAGAACCCTCTGAGCTTTTCAAATCCACGAATCACAAAGGATTACAATCAAACAGAGGAAGGACTCTCCCCCTTCCTAACTCAAACTATCCCACAGACACTTTTGCTCGTGTCTTAACCCACTCAAGATTCTCCAACCTTGAGCAACTCTCTCAAACTCAATAAATGAACAAGAATATTCTCCTTTATGAGAATTTAATGATGATCACTGAAGCTCTTAAATGAGAGAATGAAAAACAGAGTAAGGCAGCTGAAGCGTAATCAATATGTTTTCTCGTATATGCGTTCTCTGTCTTCTGGTGACTTGAATGAGTCGCCTTTTATAGGTGAAGAGTATTAAATGTTCGTTAGAGACATTATTGTTTCGGTTAAACTCAACATCTTCATTCACCTTCCCGCATTGAATGCCCCTGCGTGCTTCTGACAGTAGGTAGAATGAATTTATGAGATTTTGTCCGTTGAATCTCTTTTTGTTTAGGCAATCAGAACTTTATTCCCTGCTAATAAATAAGTCAGATGAGCATTTATGATGGTAGGTATGATTCAAATAATCGTTGCATGAAAAAGGAAAGATTTTGGGATCAGTTTAAAGTTCCTGACACGCTGCGTAACTGTTAGAAAGTGAAACTCGAGTTTTGTCTCTTCATAACTCGAGTTATTGAAGAATTTTCAAAGTAGAAATCTCATAACTTTTGTTGAAACTCGAGTTTGAATAAGAGTTTTGATAAAACATGAGTTGTGGAACTTAAAACTCGGGTTTTTAGAAGTTCCAGTAAGCCAAAATACTTTGTGCTCTTCGAGACTCGAGTTTCATTAGCTAAAACTTCAAGTTTTGACCATTTTCAAATCATAACATTCATTGCAACTCGAGTTTCCTTGAGAGTTTTGAGTTACAACATGTTTTCTCCTTGAGACTCGAGTTTTGTCTCATGAAACTTCAAGTTATAGGTATTTCAAAACAAAACTTTTATGTATAACTCGAGTTTCATTGGAAGTTTCAGGTTTAAAAGGATTTTCTTCTCGAAACTCGAGTTTCAATACTCATAACTCGAGTTATATAAAAACTCTTAATGAAAACTTGAAGTTTGGAAAGAAGTTTTGAAGTTTAAAAATTTTCCTCAGCCCCGAAACTCGAGTTTTGTAAACCCAAAACTCGAGTTATGCCATAACTTTTGCTTAAACTTCAGGTTGAGAAGGAAGTTTCGTTTCTCTCTCTTCGAAACTCGAGTTTTGAAGGTCATAACTCGAGTTCCAACAAAACTTTCATTAAAACTTCAAGTTCTGGAAGGAAGTTTCGATTTTCAAAATCACTTGGTAGCCCAAAACTCGAGTTCTATAAAATGAAACTCGAGTTTTGCCAAAACTTCCAACATAAATTCAGTTTCCACTGAGAGTTCTGATTTTCTAAAACACTTCCAATGATAGAAACTCGAGTTCTAAAACATGGAACTAGAGTTTTGAGATAACTTTTACTCAAACTCGAGTTCTTCTGAGAGTTTTGCATTTTTAAAACCATTTTCAAAACCCGAGACTCGAGTTTTGACTCCGAGAACTCGAGTTTTGATATAACTCGAATCAAAACTTGAGTTCTCTTGAAAGTTTGAGATTTTGAACACATTTTTAAACACTAACTCGAGTTCTAAAGCTCATAACTCGAGTTCTCTCAAAGATTTCATTAAAAACTCAAAAGTTTTCTAAGACTTTTTGAAAACAAATAATCTAAACATAATTCAAAAACATATTTGTCATCATCAAAACATTATCTCAACAATTGTCAACCCAATATTAAATAACCCTAAAAATTCCCGAAAGGGTTATTTTGGTTATTCTAACTTTAACTAGTCCTTAATTCATTATCATTGAATTTTTCTCTACATTTCTAGACCTGGGAACATTTTATGATATTTTGGTCATCTTTTCCCAAATGAACCATTATATCCCTGACGTTTCCAAAAATGACCATTTTGCCCTTACATTTTTGAAATTTTGTAAAAATGGCATTTTTGGACTTCCTTCCATATCTTTCCACTTTCCGGACCCTTAACGTCTATATAGCCCTTAGTTTAGCCTTAATTTTGGTTACAGAAAATTGAGGATATTACATATATAGTTGATTGATACCAATATTTGCATGGTTTTCCCACCTATTTTTAGGCATCTTGTGATACTTTTACCCTGTCTTGCATGCAATTATACCTCTTTTGCCTACTTTGATCCATGCATTGCATAATTACTGACACAAGAGGGAAAAGGAGTAAATTATCTCTTTCAATTGTACATGCCTTTTGAATTTCAGTGTTTGATTCTTGAACAAGGCTCTTTGCTTTTGTTGCAGACATGTGGAGGAGTTCCTTAAGCCCAAGGATGAGTTTTGAAGGAGCTACAGTTTGTTGAAAGGAAGGAATGCAAGTAGGAGGTGCCACTGTGCCTTTTGAATAGCAAGTATACCTAGTAGGTCGTGACTTGGAGGTAATCTCAGAGGCTGTGTTGATCTATTAGGTCACGACTAAGTATATTAATATTGCAACTTACACATTTTCAAGTCGCGATCTCATAGTGTGAAGATGAAGATATGCGTTTTGGATTAGGTTAGTAGCCTCCTATGCCCAAGGGAAGAGCCACCACGAAACCAGACAGCCCATTCTGCAGATTTGCAAGACTTAGAGCGAACCTCTCTCTTTCTGAAGCAACCACCAAGTTCCATCCATTATCCTTCCATTTTCCACCATTTTTCATCATCTTCCACCATTCCAAACCATTTAAACCTTTCCTATCACCTCCTTCTTCACATTTCCATCCCCATCTTCACTCCTCTCATGGCAACAGGTACCTATGGTTGCAGCTACATTTCTGGAGCTATGAGAGGCTAATACCTTAGCCTCTTGGTGATAGAGAACAAGGCCCGAGCTCTAGGATTCATGGGGGAGTATCTCTAGTCTAATCTTATGTTTGAGCACTTGTAGATATCTTTAAATTTAAGGATTTCCACTGTTATGTGAACTGTGATTACATATTTGTAATCTTTTGATTAGACTATGTATTTGGATTGGATGTTTTTTTATGTTGATTCGTATATATATTTCAGATTTGATTCCTTGTGTTCAACTAATTGTCAATGATTGTGGGTGGTTTTTTGTTCATTTGGTTTCTGTGGTTGTTATTGCAATCCATTAAGAACATAAGCATCATTCATTCATTTATGCTCTAAGTGGTCTTTAACAATGCTTTAAGAAGTGTTAATTAACTTGGATTCAAGTGAGTTTTCATTAATTAGATCATTGGACCTAAGCAGTTGCTTGGGGTTTCTTTTTTTAAGTACACTATAAGAGACTAAACTCCCATATCAAAGTAAGAGTAATGAAAGTTGAGTTCCCATCACTGAGAATTTATTTTATCACATATTCCCTTTAATCCAAAGCATACCTTCATTTATTGAAAAGACCCAAAAGATCTACTTCATACATTTTCTCTGTTATGCATCCCATTTTTTGTCTTATAAGTCAAACCCCCCTTTTTTATACCAAGTTCAACATGTTTTTAATTTCCAATTTAGACTAAGACAATAAAAAAACCTCTCCTTCAGAAGAACGATAGGTTGCCCACTATACTACATTATTTTTGTGCAATCATCTTGTATCTAACTGGACGGCAACAGTATCAGTCTAACCAATGGCACCATTGCTGGGGAGCCAAGTAATTGGTTCTCTAGTAATTGGTTATTATCACCATTGTTGACTTGGGTCGATCCTTATTGAGCTTTAGAATTAACTTTCAAGTTTTGACATCGTATAGCATACAAATTTTATAGAGATACAAACAAATATCTTGGCTTTCTTTTATCCTTTTGCATCTGCACCTTTGCATAGCTTTTTGCATTTGTTTCTTACCTGATCCTAAGTATTTGGCCAATTGCTACAAGGTTTCAACTATTTGTGCTTAGTTACAAGCATTTGGTTAAGTAACTTAGTGAGTTTTTGAACTTGTTTTTCGACAGTAGCTCCAGCACCCCTGAAGTCGCGACCTACATTATTCTCAATCCAGGAATTGCTCTCGATACATTTTAGGTCATGACCTGATACATATAAGTCACAACCTGAGTGTACTTTTGCAACCAAAATGTTCTAAATATTCATTCTTCCATCACAGGGGCTCTCAGTACACTTTTAATCGCGACCTGGAACACCAAAGTCACTACTTAAGTGAGCTCTGTCACCAAAAAATCTTTCTCACTATCCAGGATTGTTTCTTTTCAACATATTTGGTTTCTGCACATATTTTGAAAGTGTATAGCAGTTACTACACCTCAAACTCACTTAGCACTATTTAAATTCACTGAGTTTGCACTCATTTGGATCCAAATACCTGGTTAATATTAGTTTTGTTTGCAATTTTCCTTGAGCTTTTCTTGTGCATGATTTCAAAGTGATTGCATGCAGAGATGGAGTAGAGGTAGAAGAGGTAGAGAAATTGAACCTCCCAATGCACCCACTCTACATAACCTTCCCCATTCATCCAGTGAGAGTGAGGAAGTAGAAGAGGAAATCATGGCTGAATTACCCCCGCTTGTTGGTCTTGGGAATTGCAATGGAAATCATAACAAACCTAATAACGGGAATGGTCATGAAGATCAGGGGAAAATAATGGGCATAATAGAATTAATGGCCAACCTAGGGGTAGGATTATTAATGGGTTAACACAATCTAATGGTAATTTTGATCCTATGCCTGGTGTTTTCTCCACTTTTAATGTTGATTTTGAAATAAAAGGTTAATTGATACACTCATTGCCTAAGTTCTATGGACTTGCAGGTGAAAATCATATCTCTACCTCTGGACACTATACATGTAGTGCATTTCTATGAAGCCTGTGGGGGCCAATATTGACAATATGATGTGGAAAGTGTTTCATCTATCTCTTGAAGGCAAGGCAAAGGAATGATATATGAATCTACTACTCTATCTATTATGAGTTGTGGACTAGCTTGAAGAAAGCCTTTTTGGATGAGTATTTTCCCTCCACTAAGATTTCAGCTACATGCAAGGAAATATCAGCTGGAAAGCAAAAAGTTTATGAATCATTTTTTGAGTATCGGAGTCAATTCCAAGAGATGCTTACTAGATGACCCAACCATCAAATCATAGAAGAGCATTTAGTCCAGTATTTCTACAATGGACTCCTAACCTATGATGCTCAAGTTTTGGAAACTGCTGCGAATGGTTCAATAGAGAACATGGAGCATAGGGCTGCATGGAAATTGATTAAGACTTTTGCTTTGAGCTGGCAATATACAAGCCCTAGAGACCTTAAGGATCATATGGCTGACAGAGATCCTCTTGTGGTGAAACTTGCTCAAGATATGTCGAGGCTTATAAGCACGGTTGAGAGCTTGCGACCCATGAAACCTCAATTCCTTGCTATGGTAGCTTCCACTTGTGGGGACTCTGATTTACCTATGCACCTCACTCAAAATTGCTTAGGGCTAGTGAAGGACATTAATGCTCTATACCAAGGAAGAGATGGACAATATTCACAAAGAGACCCCTACTCTAACACCTACAACCAAGGGTGGAGAGATCATCCTAACTTCAAGTGGGGAAGGGGAACCAACAGAATCACTCAATTCCAAGGTGGGCAAGGAAATCGATTTCATCAGGCTGATGCTTCATCAAGTGGCTACCAAGGTCATTCTCAAGCTGCAATGCCCACTCGAACAACAACATGGTTCATCAACAACCGCCTAGAGTGGATGAAACTTCTCAACTTCTAAAAAGTATGGCAGCATAGATGACCAATATTGAGGGGCACTTAAAGAAGAGTGATGATAGATTTGTTTCTATCACCACAATTTTGCAAGGGATGTAGAAGGATAACTCTGACATCAACAAAAAGATGGAAGCACTTACATTGAAGAATGGTGAGATTACAAGTCACTTGATCCAACTGTCCAACATTATCATCGACATGCAAGCCAAGATTGGGGGTAGTATTCCATCCTATACTGTGATAAATCCCAAATCCCTCCATGATATCACCCTAAGAAGTGGAAGGACGATTCACTTTGAGGATGAAAGAGATGTAAAGGTTGAGTGTGGTCAACCGATAGCTAGCCCTATACTCTCTCTAATCAGATTAGGGAAATCTGAAAGCTCCAAGGAGGAGGAGCTCATGCTGAAAACAAAAATGCAAGGGCAAGAAACCATACAAGAAGAAGTTCAAGTGCCTAAAACCAAACCTGACGAAAGAGCACAAGAGGATTACAACACATCAGCAAGGGCATCATATAAGGGTAAGAAAAGGGAAGATAGTGCGGAGTCAGGTATGCAGGGAGCCTCCAAGCTTGAAGGTAAGGAGGTAACTTCTAAGCACCTCCCTTTCCCTAAAGCTTTCTTTGCTGGTAAAAAGAAACTTGATTCTGAATTTGCCAATGATGCCTATACATTGTTTAACAAACTTGAAATCAGTGTGCCTATGGTTCAGTTTTTAAAAGGGAATCCTAAATATATTAAATTGCTTAAAGAACTATGTGATGACAAGCAAAGATTTAGGCCTTTAGGATGAATTCAAGTTAGTGCTAATGTGTCTTCCCTTTTTAAGGAAAAACTACAAGTAAAATGCCAAGACCCGGGATCCTACACCATCCTATGCACCATAGGGAAAGTTTACATTAAGGGAGAGTTGTTGGATCTAAGGGCTGCAATTAATGTCATGCCTTGGTCATTCTATTCAGCCTTATGTATCAATGGTCTCAAAGACATGAGTCTAGTGCTACAACTAGCAGATGGGTCCATTAGGTACCCCAAAGTAATCATAGAGGATATCCTAGTTCAGGTTAAGGACCTAGTGTTCCCCGCTGATTTTATGTGCTAGACATGTCTAATGAATTAGTTAATGAAAGCACCCTTATCCTAGGGAGACCCTTTCTCCAAACCTCTAAGACTATCATAAGCATGAAACATACCTGTATCACAATGGAGTTAGGGATCATGTGGTCACATTTAACATGAATGAAGCCACTCGGTATCCTTTTGATAATGCTGCTTTTATGTGTTTGAATGCCATCGATTTAGCTGTGGAGCAAGTTAGGGATAAGCATGAAATGAATATGCATGATGGTTGTCACATGAGTTTACCTAAATTGCTTGATGCCAGTTCTGAGCTCCTTGAGTCTGCTGAACATGAATTATCCTTGAGTGCATATGATGCATATTTTGACTCTCTGTCTTCTGTTTACTCATTTTCCAACTCTTGCGATAATGACGTGCCATGTGTTAATTCTCTATAAATTGACAACATGCTTTCCATACCTCAAGATATTTCTTTTCCTTTTGATTTTGATTCTTTGTTTGCATTCACAAATGAAATTGCTTGTGGCAAGGAAGTTCTAGTTGGTTATGCAGGTAGTCAAGATGATGGGAATACAGTGGGTGGAGTTGAACAAGAAAAAACAAGCACCAGTATTCCAAAGTCGCGACCTGAATTCCATGAAAACCTATAACTCCACCTGCTAAGAGGACCTCTCAGTACATTTTCAGTCATCACATGGAAAGGATAGGTCATGACCTGGGAGCCCTGGAGCAGCAACTCAAATTCAGATTCCACCAGCTTCAGTGTTCAACGATGTGGTTGAAGGGCCACCCCTTTCACTAACCACTTCTACTTCCACACACTCCAAAATTACACCTCTTACCTTACGTTTCTCAATGAATTAATATCTAATCATGATGTAGGTATGAAGATGCAGTTACCTATGAAAGTTGCTTCCTTGAACCAACATAGGTCTGGAGCAGCATCCAAGGGAGCTGAAGCTATTGAAGCAAATCAACATGATTCTGACAAGTGCATTAGTCAAGATTCTCCAAAGGGAAGTTTCTCTAACTCCACTGATGGATTATTGTTGATTCCCTCTATTGTCCAACCCCCTGCCTTAGAACTTAAGGAATTGCCCCTTAACTTGAAATATGCTTACTTTAGTGTTAATAACAAACTGCCTTTTATTATTTCAAATTCTTTGACTGATAGTGAAGAGGCTAGTTAGCTATGTCACACCTTCCTTTTCTAGCTTTATCATACAGTAGAGACCTTAACTACACTTGAGAATATTATATAAACTAGAATTAGTCATCCAAATGAATTTCAAAATTTCTCACCCGAGTTACTATTCACTTGGTAACTTGCAAATTTTGGCCAACTTTGAAAATTCATAATAAACTCTAGAAAATTTGAAATCAAGTGGTTCAAGTCTCTAAATAAATATTATTCAATTCCCTACTGGTAAAAAATACTCATTTGACCAATTTCTTACTCAATCAACATAGTTTATTACATGAGCATTCACTATTCATTTGTTCATTTTTCAATTTTTCCAGATTTTTTCCTTAAATTTGGAAAATTGTAACTTTTTGTATACACATCCAAATTTAGAAAACTTTGATTAATTTTAAAGATTGGGATGTTTAGTATGTTTTTGTAAAATTTCAAGTCATTTGAACTTGGTTTGCCCTATTTTCTCATTACCTCAAGTTAGGCCTTTAACAACGGTGTTGACCCTTTTTATTAATTCTAGCATGCTTTGTTCCTCTCTTTTCATGCATAGAACATCATAATATAGTTATGTAGCATGCCTGGCATATATATTCAGCACATATCACATACTTAATATTGTAGGAGTTTAACATATATTCATCCAAAAGTTAACATAGGCAAAATACAAAGATTGAAAATATGTAACATTAACATGCCATAAAAACATTAACAAAACCTTACTCCCTCACATTAACATTCATTGCACAAGGCCAAGGCACATCAAGTTTTGCATAGCTACAACCATGCACAAGTAAGGGTTCACATCTCATAGACTACAACTCACATCAATCATAGCCAAACAACATACACAACAATCAATAACAATGTAAATGCAAAAGTTAGAGAATTTGCTACCTTGATAACTTGACTTTCCAATTGACTTAGTAGCTTCCCACTTGCACTTTGCCAACTTTTCCTTGCAATTCACACTCCTACACAATTCATATTGCTTTTGGCATTAATCACAAGTCATTTCCAAAGCATTATAACACTTAAAAAATCCCTAAGACTTAATATTGACAACTTAGGGTTTCCAACCTTCTAACTTTGCCAAAATTGATTCCAATACTTCCAAAATTATTTGCTCACTTCTACCCTACACAATTTTGCCTTCTAAATCCATTGGAAGCATCAAAATTGACAAAATCACACTCCTTCACACAAAATCCCTGCATACCGAAATGTCACAGAAAATTTGCAAACATGTGATTTTTCAACTTCTACCTTCATATGCATGCATAATCATGTTCCTAGAGAATTTTCTCATGATTATTTGGCATCAAAACCTCCCTTTCCATGCAGACCAATTTCGTGCAGCCCTCATGAACAGTAACTTTGTACCAAAATTTCATACACAACTCAAACAAGCACAAAACAACTACCAATCAACTCCAAATCATGCATAGAGTTTATTCTTAGCATCTACTTCATCTAAATCCCACTCTTTCTCATTTTCCTTTCTCAAAACCTAAACTCTATCATCTTCAAAACAGCCCATACAACCACTTTTGGTGAAAAATAAACCAATAGAATTGGAGAGAAGAGCCTAAGGATCAAGAATATAGAATATTTCAAGCTTGAAACATGGATTTACCTTGAAATTTGGCTTGAAACTTGCTCTCCTTACTTCCTCTTTGCTCTCCACGGTTTTCCTCTCTATTTTGGGGTCTTGCATGAATATATGGAGGTGGAGGTGGTCTTGAAAGATTTTAAATGAAGATAAACACATGTCATAAAAACTATGGGGCCCAATTCTACAAACAGAGCAACTTTACACAGATAAAACAACTTTATTCTAATAAATTATAGGGTTAAAGGGTAAAATCGCCCTGGAAGTAACCAGCAAGTTGCATCTGATGTCCAGAAGATTTTTTAGGGGCAATGTCGCCCTGGAAGTGTCAAAAATGGTGCAATGTCACCCTGGATTAACGGTCAGCTAACGACCGTCTGTCACATAAGATGCAATGCCACGTGGGTTGACACGCAAGATTATTTCGACTTCTTTGTCACTCCAAAAAACCTTGCTCCACTGTTCACCTTCGGTTAGGTCAAAAGCGGTTAGGTCATTAGCATCAGTAGTTTGAAAGGGTTCGGATGGGATACTCGACAGCATCTTCAGCATCTTCAAGTAGGAGGAGGAGGGTTGCGCTCCTGAGATGCAATGAGCCAGAGTTTCTGTACGAAGGTTCAAGGAGGCTATGTCACTGTGGGGAGGTTGCTCCTCTGTGGACCTCATGGACCAACATTAACCCAGGGAGGAGGTTTTATGGTTGTAGGAATTATCAAGAGGTAGGTGCATTTTTTTTTTTGAATCAATGGATGAAGGCAGTTTTTGTATATATGTTTGTTGGTATGTTATGCATTTGGTGAAAACAATTTTAGGGTCGAGGCTATGGTTTTTTCCAATGGCATGATGATGAAATGGGTTTAAGAGCAATAGAGGTTATTAATGAGTTAGTTGGCCATGTGGATAGACTGTATGATGAGAACAAGATGCAGAGCAGAGATGATAGGAAAGATGGAGTGGTTGTTGAGTCAGACATTGCTGGCATATATGTGGAGCTGAAGAGGAGTGAAAGGAGAATGAAGATTGCCTTATTTGCAATGCTGTTCACATGGGTTTTTATAATTGCAATTGTGTTTGGTTAAGTGATGCTAAAAGGCATTTTTATAGTTGCAATTTTAGTTAGTAGGATCTTTTTATAATGCTTTAGGGTTGTGGTGATGGTTTAATGTAGGATTATGTACTTTATTTATGGAAATGCTTGTTGTAATCATATGACATATACAGGTTTACCGCTTCATTCTCGTATTGGTTGCCCACTTCACTTACCCAGATACAAAAGAATGAGAAATAAACAAGTGAAAGTATATAATTCAGAAGAATCATAATGAAGTTAGGAAAGTTTGATCCATATTTATGAGTATTTTCAAGATTTTTAGGCTAAATGGGGTGGAATAAAAAATTTAACAAATTAAATAAAGAAATTAAAAGTAAATGATTGTTGAAAACAATATAATTCATTCGATTGAGTAAATAGATTTATTCGAATGATAGGCATCTTCACTTTGTGTGAAGGTGAGAAATGCATTCTGATGACTCTTCATTCATTCGAATGCAGATAACGCTCATTCGAATGAATCTCACATTCTCAACCCATCTGGATGAAGTTGCCTGTAGTGGACGAAGTTACCTTCCTCATTCGAATGAAAGTTACTGTCATTCGAATGAACACGTCACTTTTTTGAAATTATTTGGGAAATGTCTCATTCTCAACGCATCCGGACGAACTCTGGAGATGAGTGGACGAAGGTACCTGTTTCATTCGAATGAGATTTAGGTGTCATTCGAATGAACACACCGCTTGTGCCTATTTTTGTGGGACATTCATTCGAATGATAATAGCACTCATTCGAATGAATATCACATTGTCAACGTCTGCAGATGTGGGATGAACTTGTCTCATTCGAATGAAATTTTGGTTTCATTCGAATAAAAGCCCAACTTTTTTTCAAATTTTTTGGGAAATTAATTTGAATGAGCTTAAAACGCATTCGAATGAACTTCACATTCTCAACGCATCCGGATGAAGTCTGGAGATGAGTCG
This sequence comes from Vachellia collinsii, assembly GCA_006871305.1. NCBI lineage: Eukaryota > Viridiplantae > Streptophyta > Magnoliopsida > Fabales > Fabaceae > Vachellia > Vachellia collinsii. The sequence continues at coordinate 1,635 of QFDD01002101.1, read as the reverse complement.
ACGAAGTTACCTGTCTAATTCGAATGAAGTTTAGTATCATTTGAATGAACGGCTCGCTTTTTTTCCAATTTTTTTCGGAGTTCATTCGAATGAGCATGTGACCTAATTCGAATTAGTCATCGGCATTACAATCACAGGCTTTTTTCAAAGCATTTTTTGACCTCATTTGAATGTGTCCTGTATCCCATTCGAATGCGATATTACTGTAACGGGTATATCCTCTGACACGATTTCGTATTCCGATGAAGCCATCCGATGTACAACTGGGTAGTTACTCTCAACGGCTACTTCTTGTATAAATGCACTCATCATTGCCTCAAACCGTTATTCTTCTAACTCAATCTCATTCGACCATCTGCGTTCTGAAATCCGAAACCCTCATTTCTTCCATCTGCGTTGATGTCACAAAAAATGGTCAAAGTAAAGTTGCCCGGTGAGCCCTCTATCACTGAAACTCCAAGCAAATGGACTAGATCGAAGAAGTATCAGCCTAAAGTTCTAGAGGATGCTCCTCCTTCGCAAAAACCACTCAAAATCTCAGAACCTGTTCAACCCCAAACAAAGAAGAAAGTTGTGCCCAATGGAAAGGGTAAGAAAGTCATGATTTTTTCTCCTCAACACTCATCTGATGATGATGGTGCAGAGTTTATCATCAAGCAAAGGGAGAAGAAAGAAGTAGAAGCCGAAAATGTTGTGCTCCAAACTCTAAAACTCTCCAAGAAGGAACAACATGTTCAGAAGAAAGCTGCTGCCAAAATTCCTCCTAGACCAGCAAGAGGAACCAGTGAGAAAGGAGAGGAATCTTCTGAGATCCCTCCTAATTCAAAGCCCTCCGATGCAACAGAAGAAGAAATGACTCCTCCAGCAGGGTATGTGACTAGTCCAATTAATCCTGCTGACAAAAAGAGATTTGCTTCTTACTTTGCTAAACGGAAAATCTGTCCTGTCATATACATTGACATAGAATATTTGAAAAATGAGTTGAAATGGGATCTCACTGAATTCCTAGCGTAGTATAAACCATGGATTGAAAATCATCTTTCTTTTAGTCCAAGTTTAGTGAAGGAATTTTATTGCAATTTGAAGCCTTTAGAAAAAGTGGATGATGAAGGTGAAGTTTTGGAACAGAGGTTGGAGACCTCTGTAAGGGGAAAAAATTTGAGATTTCTGTCGCTAAAATTAATGAGCGGCTTGAAATAGCCAATCCTTCTGATGATGGCTTTGTGGATAGATCAACTATAGAAACATTGGCAGTGTTAAAACCTGGAGGGGATCCAAGTGGATTGAATTTTAAACCAAGCTCCATGTCTGAGCAAAATAGAATTCTTTGGTATATTTATACAAGAGCCATTGTGAATAAAGGCAATAATTTCACAAGCTTCACTCGCAGGGATTATGGTCTGTTTGCCTCTTTTGTTGCAAAAGATGTTATGAAACAACCCTTTTTATTAAACAAAGCTTTTAACTTAATTAACAATTATTAAACAAATAACCAGGGTTATTGACAATATTTTTTTTTTTTTAAAATATATGTTCCCATATTTTCATCACATAAGTGCATCATGTCTCAGACATACCAAAAGACCAATTTTAATGATAGGTCTAGTTTCATCATAGAATCATAAAAATAAAAAC
>QFDD01002099.1:0-17558 GCA_006871305.1 Vachellia collinsii | reverse complement strand
AGATGACACCGTATTATAAATCGCTTCATTTGATTGATTTACTATCGAACATTATAAAATCTTGAAAGGGAACACTAATTTATGGTTATTCGCAGTCGGAGATCAAACGGCAAAATAGTCCAAGCAAGCCTATGCGTACCAAGTAGATGGTAAACTAACATTTGGCAATGGCAAGGAAAAAACACTAGGCCGACATGTGGCGAGGTTCTTTATAGGGTTAAAGGCTTGACCAATCACCATAAAGATTCAAGTCAACATGAGTTGCTGCAATCTCCTCCCTTCAAAATTAACTTCGTAACCTCCCCATACCTCTGGTCAACTCTTCCAAAAAAAGAAAAAAAGAGTTGACGGCGTCAAGCCAGCTTTTACCCAGTGAGATATGCCATTCTCGTAATAAAACAATAGAGCTAGGGCAATGATGTATAAGTTGTTCTATATATACTCACGTACGCGAAGACCGCAGCAAAGAGTGCCTGACTGACATTTCGAAGGCCAAGATGTTCAGAGCGATTTTCTTCAAATCCCTTTTTATCTTTTGGTACCGTTTCCTTCTCAGGCAACTTAAGAACCTGCTAGGCTTTCACAGATCTTTAGGCACCAATGCCTTTCCATCCCAATTTAAATACCAAAAGTACCACTCACTGGCTCACAGATCAGACCTCACTGACCATACCTTAATCTTTGATGTGGAAGGAGCCTTGTTAAAATCTTCTTCTATGTTCCCCTACTTTATGCTCGTAGCCTTCGAAGCCGGAGGTCTCATAAGAGCCTGCCTCTTGATTCTGCTGTACCCTCTTGTCTGCTTAGCCGGACCCGAGATGGGGCTGAATATAATGGTGGCAATATGCTTCTTCGGGATCAAAGCAAAGACCTTCAGAGCGGGGAGGGCCGTTCTTCCAAAGTTCTTGTTGGAGAACGTTGGTTCAGAAGTGTTCGAGATCCTAAACCAAGGTGGGAAGAAAGTGGGGGTCAGTAATTTACCTCAAGTAATGGTGGAGAGTTTCTTAAAAGAGTATCTGGAGTTTGATTTTGTGGTGGGCAGACAGCTGAAAGTTTTCTGTGGATACTACGTGGGTTTGATGGAGGACAGAAAAATTGCTGTGGCGCATGCCTTGAACCAAGTTCTGGAAGGCAAAGGATATCCTGATGCCATAGGCATTTGCAGCTTCAGCAAGTCTCTTGATTCCGAATTGTTATCTCACTGCAAGGTCTGTCTTTTTTAATCTTATTTTTCCAAATGTGTGTATTAGTTTTCTTTTTTCTTTTTGAATTAGTATTAGTTTTCATATAGCCAGTTATCGATGCTTGATTATTTTAGAATTTTAGAAACTCACATGCCGATTTGCCTTGCTGTGAAAAAAAACAAACAGGAAGTGTATTTGGTGATGGAAGCTGAGAAGAGAAGCTGGAAAGCACTGGCGAGAGAGAAGTATCCGAAACCTTTGATATTCCATGATGGTAGACTGGCCATGAGACCTTCCCCAATGAATGCTGTAGCGACGTTGATTTGGTTCCCATACGGCTTAATCCTTTCCATTATTAGGATCTTTATTGCATTATCACTCCCGTATCGCATATCAACTCCTCTGCTGGCAATCACTGGGCTGCGCATGACCACTTCAATGCCCATTGCGTGCAACAAAGATGGTGATGGCCAACGTATTAGTAATGGGAAAAATAAGCTTTATGTCTGCAACCACAGAACTCTGCTGGATCCTCTTTACCTGTCGTTCGCATTAAGGAGAAACTTGATCGCCGTTACATACAGCTTGAGCAGAATGTCGGAGATACTGGCGCCCATCAAGACCGTCCGATTAACAAGGGATCGCGATGAAGACGCCAGGATGATGAAGAAGTTACTGAAACAAGGGGACCTGGCGGTGTGCCCCGAAGGGACCACTTGTAGAGAGCCGTATTTGTTGCGGTTCAGCCCACTGTTTTCTGAGATGAGCGATGAAATAACTCCGGTTGCTGTCGATTGCCAGGTCAGCATGTTCCACGGTACGACTGCCGGAGGACTTAAGTGCCTGGACCCACTCCTGTTCCTCATGAATCCCTCTCCCATCTATTCCCTCCGGCTACTGGATAAGGTGTCCCCTTCCTCCACCGCTGGTGATAGATTTGAAGTGGCCAATCACATACAGTCACAGATTGGGAAGGCCCTTGGATTCGAGTGCACCATGCTTACCAGAAAAGATAAATACTTGATTTTGGCAGGCAACGATGGCCTTCTTTCTAAATCATAATTATGCACGCATGCCCTGTAACATTTTTACCTATACCGTATATAGCTGTCATGACAAGATATATAGTAATTAGTTTGGGAGAGAGGAAAAGCCTTTCTTTCTTCTTTCTCTTGTATTGATTAATATTTTTTCACTCTACCAGCTGGTCTTGTAATATTTGTATTGTGCGATGCTGATTCTATTCGCTCAATTTCTCCTGTTGGGTTTATACATAAATACTTCTCTTGCGCTTAATATCGAAGCAACATACGAAATGTCCTGCCCACAAAATTCGAGTTTAATAGCCAGTGTGTGTGTATGAATACTAGGTGTGACCCGCAAAAACACTCGCGGCGTTTTTCTGAGTTCGATTAAAAATGCCATGGACTTATGATAGCATATATATATACATATATGTTTATAGCCAGAGCACTGCGGTCTCCACTTTTTGAGGCTTCACCGCGTACAAATAATTTATTTCAGCTGTACGACATGCGACTACCTCGGTTTCCTGCTCATCAAAGTCCAGCACTTCTGATACAAGAAAGTAGCAGTCACAGATTGATGCATAGCTCACCACATTAGTAACTTTTGTTGAGTGCTCCCTGCAGTGGTGGAGCAAGCGAGCGCAAAAATGAACTTTGGGATGAAGTGATGTACATATTTTAATTTGAATTATCAGCAATGACGAGCGAGATATATATATACACGCACACACTATATCAGTATATCATTTCTCAGTGTTAGCATATTTGCAAGTTGCAACAGTGAGTTGCAAAGTTACTTTATGAATCTGCATTTGTTAATCCGACCCCACCAACGCTGTCCACTGACAAAATATATTTATAGGGCACGGATAAACTTTAAAAGTTTGTGAAGCGCTTTAAATTGTGTTAGCATTCTGCTGGCCGGCACCTTTAATTTAAACGCATCACAGAAATTTGTAGTGATGACGCTTCTTTGTTTAGTTACCGGTATAAAATTCATCAAGTGAGTGATAAGATATATGACCAGTATGACATGTATTGTATAAAGCCAACGGTCATCATCATGTTAATTTGAAGGGATTTAATTCCTTTCTGTTGAGTAAGAGATTGTTGAATATGGTTCAGGCAAAAAAGGATGTGAATTTGAATTTACATATATTGGGATAAAAATATCACACGAGAGCTGCAACTTCAATTCTAATTGGGTATACGTTACTTACATCTTATTGTTCAGTAGTATCCTTTTTTGGTCAGATGTTCAGTGTTATGGAGACTTGATATTGATATCGAATGATGGTCCAAAAATATATTTGTATGAAAAGATTTGCATGCAGATGATATCACCACAAATATAAAAGTGGATCTCATTGGATGTCATAGTACTCCTTTTCTGGGTCGGAGCGAGGTGTCACAGTGTTGATCCTGCCCGGAAAATATCACCTCTCATTGGAGCATGCATATATATATATATATATGCATGCATGGGGTACTAAATAGTTGGAAGCTAGGGAACAGGGTGTGCAAGAAGTAGGTAGGTAGGAGTGAATGGATCCATTGAGGATGTAGAATATTGCAGTTACCGGTTAGAGGGTGGGACTTGGGGTGATGAGGAGGAAGCAGGCAAAGGGAAATTGGGAATTGGACGAACCCCCAACAGAGATCGAGAAGCAGTAGGAGTGAGAGAGGGTGATGCGGATGAAATGAGAGCGGTCCGTTTGAGGATGAAGCGAAACTAGTTGGTGCAGTTGGCAAACCACCAGCCACATCCATGCCTGCCTCGTATTCTTAGTCCTCTTCGCATCATTAATTCCTACACTTCCTCTCTTTAACCTTAATCAATAGTGCCTCATGCCTTGTACCCAAAAAAGGAAACTTCTCATGTCACTTTCCCAGTATTCTCTTTATGTTTAACTCAGCCTTACTCTATCTTCAATTCCCTTTTCTTCTCCGTCTCTTCCCATTCCCTAAACCAACAATTCATCGCATATATTATCTAGAATGAAAAGAAGTTTTTTTCGGCCAAATAGAATGAAAAGTTGTTGAACCTACAACCTTCTCGCAGATACATGGGTCTACTGTAATGCGCGCGTTTGCGTGTACGCACGCAAAATGCACAAGAACTCACTGCCTCCCAGCTCGATAACTATTTTATTTAGACAGATTTAATGAATTAATCTAGTTTTTTATCTTGTGATAAATATCTTCTAAAACACCATCCTTTATCATAACCACCCTTATATGAAAACCTAATCATATGTGTAATCAATAACAATACCTTAAACAAAATTATAAATTTAAAAAATGGGGTGGATTTATGTTTTATATTAAGATTAAATATAATTACAACCAACTTTTATATCAAAGACGGGTAAATAACAATAATGGCGTGACTGCTTTTAAGTTTTTTATATGATTTTCTTTCAATTCTATTGCGAACCTTTTTTTTTATATATATTTTTTTGCTACTCTCCTAACAAGGCAATCTGAGTGTGAAAAACAAATACTGCTTTCTGCAATTTCTTATCCAGGAAAAAGGTCCAATCGGGGTCGGTGAACTTGGGCTTCAGATTAAAATTTGGGTCAACCCTTCGCAGAAGATATGACAAGGCTTGATGATTGGGCCAGATCAATATAAGAAGTGCCAAGGCCCATTTAGGCTTGATAATGAGAAGTTTTGGACCAATCTATGAACTCAAAACCCTATTGGGGGTCCGCATCGCTTCAAGCGTAACCCGTGGGCTTCACTAGTCAGTAGTTTCGGAATCTTTTCTCGACCTTGTCCGCCATAACTTAGACCTGACCTCTGCTTCGCGGGTTTGGCAGTTCCAGTGATTTGGATACTGTTGATCTGCCCTCATTGGGCAATTAAGATGCCGTTGTCAAAAAGAGTTTGACTCATCAAGAGTTTTGCATTAACCACGACTCCATGACCTGATATGAAATAATGATTGGTTAGAATTTTTAATATATTTATCATTATAAGAGAATATTTAGATTTAATATTGACTGATCATATATTTAAGTATCTATAATTATGAGATAATATTTAGATTTAATGTTAATTGATTGTTATATTTTATTATTTACATTTAATTTTAAATTTCTATAATATTTTATTATTAATTTTTAAGGTTAGGTTGAGTTGTATCAGCGTAAACTCAGCTCATTTGCCTTGTAATTGAATAATTAGTTTTCCCTCCTCTTTATCTCGCTCCTCCATTCTATCTCCTTCTCCTCTCTTTTTCCCTTTCCTTTCCCCGTTCTGCGTCACTCTATCGCTGTGAATCTGGACTTCATCATCCATTTAACACATACAGATGTTTTCCTTGACCCGACTGCTGTTTCGCGAGACTAAGGTTTTGAGGGGCACGGAGAGAAAGGTCAGCTCGTTATGTGTGGTAGCCGACGCTGCGGTTAAGATGGCAAAAGCAAACAGTGGGGCCTTTTGGAGGTTAAACAGACTCTGATATTGGCTGGGGAGACTGGTAGTTTGTTGAATTCAAACAATACTCATGGCAGTGTGTTTATACGTGCCTGGCAATCAATTTAGGTTAATTATGGCAACCATGATCGGTGAAGATTGATTTAACTGCCCCCGTTTGCTGAACTTGATTCTGTGTAGATGTTGCAATGCCAATTTTTTATTTTCTTTTCCTCCATTGTTTTCGAGTTTCAAGTGTCAGTTACTTAACCATATTGGATGAAAGAGTGGTAGGAACTGACAAATATTGGGCTAAGAACTGAACCTGGGAATTTTATTTTTTTTTTTAGTTTATAGTGAGAAAAACAAAATTCCATATCGATCATCAGCCCCAGAGCTATCATGAAATTCTAAGGCCAAATCTATCCAACGAAGTGCTTACCCTGAAGAAAAACTGGGCATTAGATAACTTGGTGCATTTTGATTTCGTGGACCCCCTGCTTCTAAGACCTCGATGCTGCACTGGAAGAGTTCAGTTACTTGGAGGCACGACGATGGTAACTTGACAGAGATGGGAGAAATTAAGAGTTCAAGGGTACTTGTTGTGAGTCGCTTTGATGTATTATTTTAAATTCACCGATTCTCTGTCTCGACTCTCGAGTCCTACCTTAATGTCAAGGGATTGAAGTCTTGTGCATGTCTTTCTTCTACTTCTTGCTGCGTATGTGTGAATAAGTGGGGATGGCCGTGTTCATTTTGTATTTAATTACTACCAAAACGTTGACGTGCAGATCCCTTTTTTAATTGTGCATGCATGATTTAGTAAATTTTAATTTTCTTTTCCGTGCTTAGATGGTGCACTTTTGCATCCTCCAAATTGCTTGAACCACAGGTCTGAACGGGTCATCTATGATGAATATGTTCTAACTAGCGGGAATTTTATTCACAGGGTTTGATATTGTTTGTTTGTTGCGTTTCGGTCAAACATAATTTGACCACCTTGAACTGGAAAAATTGAAAATCATGTTCAAAATAGAGTTAGTGAAAATGACTTGTGTTCAGCTTAAATGCTAATCAAATATAGCGGTCTTTTATATACAGAAATATAAGGGTCTGCTGGTTGATTAGATATCGAATATTCCTGTTGCAAATGAGTATGTTTTAGAACAGGTAGGAGCTGTGCGCTCACACAAAAAGTTTTCCTTGTTATCGTCCTCTGCTATTTTCCTGCTGGTTCTCCAGATGTTCATAAATTTAAATCCATGCAACTGTTATTTGACGCAGGCTAGTTGGTATAGCACAACATTACTACGATTTCTCAAACATTCAACAAACTATTTTATCTGACCCTGAGTAATCCAGCGTGTTGCTTTAGTTGACATTTGTTGTTAACAGCTTTTGTTTATGTAAAATTTAAGATGAATTGTATTGTTTAAAATCTGCGGATACAATTCTTTCAAATCTCAATAATGTAATGTCAAACATGAGTTGGAGATTGGCCACTCAATGCATTAAATAGTTTAAGAGAACATGACATAATTTGATCCGTGCAACATAAAAATAAAAGTGCACAGGGCTTATTTAGTCTAATGCAATCGCCTTCTTCACTTGATTTAATTAAGAAAGGGAGGGAAGATCCAAATTGCATCTGAAACTCTATTTTTTATTCTTATCTCCCGACAAACTTTGGTATAGCTCATCTATTTGCGCCTGGCAAACGAAAAGATATTGTGAGCAATTTCATAGACGGGCAAAGGATTTCACTTCTAATGAAACGGGGAAAAATGAATTGAAGTGTAGTCTGCATTGGCCAATAAAGAAGCGTACCTTGTAATATTTAAGCATGATATTCCTCCTCTTTTTCAATGTGGCAGTCACCAAATCTCTCTCCATGTCAAACGGCAGGGGATCCAAAATCAGTCCTCTGATGCGTTCAAAGCCCTTGAGCTATTTTGACAAAAGAGAAAAATGTTTGAAAGTTAAGAGACAGAGAAACATGTGCGCAGCCAATTTAATGGCAACGGATGTTACCCGATTCCTCTCGGCCGTCGCGTGGAGCTCCGATAGGACGTGTTTCTTCAGTTGGTCAAGGCCGCACAGTTCTGAGAAAGCAACCATGTGGCCGTTTGAATACGCCCACTTCTTGACCATTTCTTCATTTGGGACCACCACTGCCACCAGCACTGACTTGAAGCTGTCCCCATATACCCATATCTTAACACACAAATACCAACGATTTGTTAGTAATTACTAGCTAATCCACGGCCAGCGTGCCTGGGTAATAAGGAACGAGATGGCAGGAGCCGGTCTTACATCTTCAACAGTCGGAGTGATTCCATAAATGTTCTCCAAATGCTCGAGGGCGATATACTCTCCCTGAGAGAGTTTTATAAGATTCTTCTTCCTGTCAATGATCTTGATCACGCCATTCGGAAGCATCTCTCCGATGTCCCCTGAGCACGCACATCAGAAGCTGAGATGGCGTGAAAACAAGAAAAACCGAACGAAAAGCTCCAAGATTTATCAGAGGAACCTGTGTGAAACCAGCCATCTTGAATGGCTTCTCTGGTTAACTCGGGATTCTTGTAGTATCCGGTAAACACAGTGCTGCCCCGGACGCATATCTCGCCGCAGGGAGGAGTTCCGAGAGGATTGTAGCCCATGTCCAGAACCTCCTCCAGCCGCATCTCATTGTAAACGGATACAGCTCCAACAGTGCCGATCATGCACATCTCATCGGGAAAGCCCAGTGTTGTGGACCCACATGTTTCAGTCAACCCTGAATTCACCACACACATCATCGTCTAATGCATCCCCTTGATATGTTTTCTTAATTATGCACTAGTAAGTTTAGATTCTGCGATGGACAACAAGGAGAAACGATTACCGTACGTACCATAGCCCTGACACACAAAGGCACAGGAAGTAACGCGCAAAAATTCTTCCACCTCAGTGCTCAAGGCTGCACCTCCAGATATTATAAGTCGAACACGCCCTCCTAGCCGAGCTTTTACCTTGAATCCCACCTCGCACACCGACTCATCAATTGTCAGTAACATATAAGAGCCAACGATTGTCAGGTGATTAGATAGCTATACAGTGAACAGTGTCTCCAACCTTTCTGAAGGCTAACAGATCCGCCAAACGTGATGCTTCCCTGTGTTTGTACCCTTTATTCATCCAGCCCAGTTTGCTGTGTCACGTTACGAATGTAAAGTGCGTATCAATATCATACCCCAAAAACAAGCGCGTATGGAAATGTATTAGGCTATGGGCTTACTAATTGTAGAGCCAGCCAAAAACTCTTCTCCTTATCGGATTGAGTTCTGCCACTGCGCTCTTGATACCTGGCACGAATATCACTTTGACTGAGTTTGACCGAATTAAACAAACGACACACGAAGGATTATTTGCTGCTGGCATATATATACACACACACATATATACATATGAACTTGCCTTCGTAGACTTTTTCAAAAACACGTGGGACCCCAGCGAACAGTGTGGGCTTCAACTCCATTAAGTCATCCCTCAGTGCATTAAGATCCTTTTGTGCAAGTAAATCATGAGATCCAATCGCATATTAACAGACTATTGTTCACCATCCCTAAATTTGAGTGTACACACCCACACACACACATGTTTGAGAAACATGGAAACATCATATGTACCAAGTACTCGTTGGAAAACTGTATGTAGGTAAGTAACAACCGAAACCAGTTATAGTGCTAAGCTTAAAGCTTAACTCACTCTACTAATCTCATCTGGATGGTTGAGATTTGATTTTTTTAAAATAATGATTTTTTAAGTAAAAAATCATTTTTCTAAAAGAATAGTAGTTGAAAGATTGTTTTTATTTTTTATTCTGTATTTACTGGATTAATTATTTTTTTAGAAAAATATAGATTTTTATAAAACCAAATCTGAACCATCCAAATCAGATCTAGACGGTACAGATGAAATTAGTAGAGTGAGCTAAGTTTTACGCTTACCACTATAACTGGTTGGTATCAAGCCCCTGTTTTTCTTTACAGGCCACCTACCCATAACCCACTGGAAAACAATCGCATTAGCATCAGCAATTTTTACCGTTCAGTTTTATGCATTAATGTAATTCATCTACCCGTCCCTAAGAGCAAGTAACTCCGTACGTTTCTTTGATTTAATGTATCGACCTACCGTGTCACTCCCTCCCTAAATGCCTTAGCAGCAAAAAATTATTGGTAACCACTCATAAAAGTCAAGCAAGTTGAAATAAAGTGGCAGCTAATTCAGGACGTTTCATGTTGGCCAAAAAAAAATAATAATAATAATAATAATTCAGGACGTTTCATACCCCATGATAATATCCCACGGACGCTCCCTTGCGGAAAAAGTACTCCTCAATCGTGCGATCAAGGACGTGAGCCAATGGGAGGAAAGATAAATACACATCATCCACAGTCATCTGTACAAAATAAAAGCCACCCGTCAGAAAGGCTGAAGAAGAAACGTGTCAACATTTGATGCGCATAAAGACTCCACCTTTGATGTTTCAATTTTCAGTACATGTAGCTCGTATGAAAATATAGTTCTCATGCACGGAGAAGCATAAAAAAACATGATTAATAGGGGTAAAAAAAATATATATTAGAATCGAAATTGTCATGTCGCCTGTGGGTAACGCGGGAGATCATAATGATTGGTCGGTGTAATTGAAATTACCTTGTCCTCAAACTGTTCCATGAAAAGATCCATCCCTCTCACCAACGCGGCTATGTTCTCGTGCGTTAAAACCACTCCCTTGGGTTGTCCACTGGTTCCACTTGTGTACATTATTGTGCAGATGCTATGAGATTGAGGGGGCAAAACTTTTGACGGATTTTCTTTCCCCTGTAACATAATGAGCCCTTTGGATTAACCAGACAAACAGAATTTCAAAGCTTGCTAACCCACGCTTTTAGGAACAGCAAAACGCAGGAAGGAGTATTCTTATAGAGAAAAATTCCTGAAAAACCAACCATGTGCAAGAAATCATCCCATGAATATTGCTTCACTCCGATGCTGGCCGCCTTTTCTTTCTCTTCCTCCGTCAATGAAGTGAAGCACACCACCGCTGTAACCATAACCCCAACTCACACATCAAATATTCTCGCAAGCCATGTAAATGCCTAAAACACATGCATACATCATTGATTCTTCAGCACAGACACATTCTTGCAAGATCAAAGTAGCTATACTTTTACCTTTCAGTCGCTGAGCAGCTTTACATTCAGCATCCAAAAGCTGCAGAAGCAAGGTAAATGCATCAAGTCAGAAAACTCTTCATAATTTGCAACAAGATTTAGAACAAGAGACTGACTGATTCTTACTTTTGCAACCTTCTTATCTTGGACGAAAACAAAATCTACTTCCGCGTGATCTATAATAAAATCCACAGCACTAGGCCCTGCAGGTTGTGCAGCCAGTCCATTGAGGTTCAGGGATAAGTAGAACAGAGGAAGCACTCAGGACATGATAGAGAGGAAGCGTACCGAGGGTGTCATAGAGAGGCACGCAAATTAAACTGTGAGCACCACAAGCCTACACCAACAAATAACTCTTAATGCTTATAATGGCATCATATGGGATGAACATACACAGGTTCTGAACTTGGGGGATGTGACAAACCTCCATTGCCACAATCCATTGTGGGCAGTTAGACCCATAAACTCCAATTCGGGAGCCCTAAACGAGAGAACAAACATTTGCAAGAAGATTTCCCTTTTAGAACAGGGTAGTGTACGCACGCAGTGTATGATAATGGACTTGTGCAACTACTTACGGGTTCGGCGCCAGATGCTCGTAGAGCAGAGCCAATGGCCAGAACTTCATCATAAACTTGTTCGTACGTCTTCCAGGCATAAGGCCCTATCTATAGCAACAAGTCAGTCATCTTTTACTGATGTTCACAAGAAGATGAGAAATATCAATACCTTTCCATCAACAAAAACACGCCATCCCAGCATCCGGTTCTTGGGGTGCTTCTTCACAGACAGACTAGAATCATGAAGCAAATGTTCAGTTTAAGATGCACCAAACAAAAATCCCCATTACGAGAATACGATGTGGCCAAGATGGGAAGACACCAAAAAGGAAGAGAGGGAGGGAATGGAATTACTCGAAAATATCCCAAGAGGTGTTTAAATCAGGATCCATGGGAGGAAACCGATCTTTGGAGAGCAGGTTTCGGTACACGGGACCGACGGTTGGCTTCCCATTTTGACCTTCTCTTCCTTCCTCGATCTTGGCTGAAAAAATCTTCATTCTCAGTGGGAGTACGAAACCTGAGCAAGGTATGCGTCGTCCACTAGGCACCAGGCACTTGTAAACAGACAGAAGAAGAAGCAATAACTCGCTTCAATATAAGTGGATATATATATGTATATATAATTGAACCACTTTTGTTGCCGGTCTGTGATGGCAAACAGGAAAATTTACATGCCGCGGATTACTGACTTTGCATTCCATAACATCGAAAGCGACTAGAATTAAGTATGATTTGTCCCACAGACACCACAATACGCTTCAAGTCTTGAATTTTATACACATATTAAAACAATCCATGAACAACCAACCAACTTCAACAGTAATTAAACTTGAAATCAATGAAAATAAAAGCCAAGAAGATCCAAAATTATTGAGAAATAAAAATCATGTTAGCGATCATAAAATTATGAGACTGGCCATAACCTGCTACGTACAGAAGGATCAGCTCTGATGATGGCGCGGAAGCAACTAGCAAGAGGAAAGAAAATGTTATCATAGGAAATAGAGCAGTTTGTAATAACTGATGCAGATGAGGTAGTTGAATACGTGATGGGCACAATATTGGGGAGACCTATATTCAATTCATTACTTTTGCCACATGGATTCTATAGAAAGCACTTCCTGACCAAACGTCTCTCTCCTTTTCTATGGCAGAATTCATCCCACACCTGTAATAATAATTATATAACTGCTGATATTATCGCTTAACAGTTTATAGCTCCAGTTGAGAGATACTTTACATTAATACATGGACCTAAGAAATATTCAGGCTCCAAGGCAACCGGTTGTCGTTTTTGTTTAAAACAGTTAGATGATCATAATAGCACTAGCACCATAACAAGGACGGCTTTTAACTTGGCTACATGGCGAGGGCAGGAAAATACAGATTCAAATCTTTAAGATTGGTTGAGGGATAACGGATAGGCAGATGGAGAAGTGGCATATATATCCAAAAAGGAAAAAATTGATTTTAAAGATGATCGGCTCCACATCCGGTGGGTTTGGTGGCAGAATTTAAAGATGATGTCCTGTGACACAGTGCTGTTTTAATTGTTGCACATGTACGTTTGTTCATCCACACAAGGAATGAAACTACACGATTCTCCTTTCTGAATTACATGGATTATTAAATTAATCAATACAAGTTCAGTCAATAACTCGATGATTTGACTATCATGCAACCATCAATAATTACATATTTTCCACGAATGTGTTTTCTACCTTTTTTAGTATATTATACAGAATCTATGCTTTTTTTCCTGCCAATTGATCGATATATTGTCGTGTATTCAATTGGAACTCTGTTTTACATTGAAATAACGCCAATTTACATATTATATTACTTGATAGTAGTTTTTGAAGACTTAATCTGGTGCGCGGATAATTATTTTTACGTCATCGTACGCCACCAGACTATCAATACATAAAGAGGGTTCAAATTGATTCATTTCTACTATATCTAATCTAATTATTATTAGAATGAACATGCAGAGTATGTTAGCCATAGTAAAAAAAAACTGAACCGGACCAACCGGAAATTAATGAAACGACCATTTGTCTGGTCCAGGTGGGGTGGTGAACCGACAACCGGGTTGACCAAGTCAAAATCGGCTATGATCTGGTTTGGCTGGTTTACATTAAAAGATACATTTTTAAGGTGAAAAATACCGAAAAAATGGAACCAGAGTGGGAATGTACTGTGATTAATTAATTTTAAAAACAAATATGGTAATAAAACTAGCTTTTAATTCTCTATTTTCCATTTAAACAAATTTACTTATGAGGAAATAAGATAAAATTAATTCATTTTATCTCAATTTTTTATCATTTATATTTAATTAAACACTAAAAATTTAAAATATGCGTAAAATAAAATAATATTTTAAATTTTACCTATTAATTTTTATATGATAAAATATAATATACTAAATTCTGTTATTTTAATATAGCCGGTCTTACTCCAGGTTGACCTCCCGATTTAACCCATCAATCTTTAAACCACTATCTTACCCGATTTAATGTCTCGTTCGGTTTTTTACATCTTGATATTAACTCATAAGCCTCCCAATCGATACTTATAGGTTAGGCATATGGTGGCGGCGCCTTCCCATCGAAGAGGGTTGGTTTCGAGTCCTTTATCAATATTCCTGTGTCGTTGCTCAATTCCTATAATAAATAATTGGTTCCACAATATATATATAATAGCATTGTTTTTCACAGGATTGTTTATACCGGCTTATCCGTAAGCTGAAAAACACACACACCGTCGAACGTTAATTAACTAAAATTAATGATTAATAGATGATGGATGTTTAACTAACCGTTAATTAAAATACGAAACACACGGATTTTATTGTTATTTAACCACCCAAGTTTGCACACGAGGAGTCCCCTCTATCCCAAATATATGGATTGGAGAGTGTGCCAAAAATGACACAAAAATATCTGCATAGAAGATTAGCCAGCTGAAGCAAGGTTATTTACATTAGTCGTTAATATATAATGTGAATTCCTTAATAAAAAGTAGTATATAGAATTAAATTGGTGCAACTGATCAGGTGGGCGATGTGGCCATAGATTTGCGCAAGGTGCATGGGACCCTGCAAGAGTGCTCTTTCGTTTTGCAGTTAGAATTACAGCAGCCCCAGCACCAGCCCCTGGTCGACACACAGACCCAAACAATCCTTTGATTCTGTGACTGCCATTCACTCAGATAAATCTCTGTCTCTTCTTCATATATATAATAATAAACTAATAATTTGATTATTCAACTGTCATGGGATCGGTCGTACTCAAATTTTTTAACAAAAGTATTTGATTTTGTTTATTGCTTTAAGTTCAAAGTTTACATATACTTTTGCAAATATAATTATTATCAGAAATTTGGTTAAATTCATACAGTTCAAGTCCAGAAGAAAGCATACGGTACCAAATTAATAGCAAGTAAGCCTTTAGCCTCTATGTTCAAGGTGTTTGGAGTCTTAGTCTTATTAACAGAAGGTCAAAGTTCAAACAAATAGTCCTCTAATATTATTTATAATGCAAAAAATATTATTTTTTTCTATTCTATTCATAAGGCAGAGAGATCATATCATTTATAAGCCATATAATTAAATTTTCTGTGTGATTAAGACTTTTCATAATTTGATAAAATATATTTTTTGTGGTTCTATTTAAATAGGACATGATGCAATAGGCATGATTCAAGAATATAACAATAACTTTTACCTAGGGCATGAGCCACGGGATGGCATGGTCCAGGAATGTGGTTAATTAGTTGCCTCATTGACATTCTGCATTAAAGACAAATCCATTGGACTTGTTAGAGATGGCATGATAAATTGAGTTGAGTGTGGATTAAGCAGGACGATGCATGCAAGGGGATTGCATATATGTGGCTGGCTGGCTAGTAGCATCCACTCATGTTGTCGAGTCACTACCATCATTGTACTACGTTGCTAGTAAGAATAAGGGAGTTAGCTTTGACGGATTTGGCTGCAAACAAAGACACAAGAATAGAGAGGGAGAGTGGCGAGGATTTTGAACAAGCCATGGCACTCCAATATATATATAGCAAGTCCATTATTCTAAACAGGGACGATATAGATTATGAAATATAGATAGATTCTAGATTATTTCTCATTAACCTACGAGCCACCCCACTCTTCCATTCTTTTTCGTCACACGCACACACACCACCCTCTTCTTTTACGTACGTATCGTTCATTCATGGATAATTGTCTACAGGCAACTGTCTATATCTAATCTGTTTTTTTCCCGCGTCGTTATATATCCTTAATAAAAAAAACACGTACAGTAATCATCCTCAATAAATATTTAAATCCATGTGGGCTGGACAGAGCCGCACGGAACCCCACCACACAAAAACCTGCCTCTTCTGGTTCAATAGTTCACTCAAATGGCCGATTAGATTGCACCCACGTATAATATACAGTAGGTATGCGAAGTTTTTTTTTTTTTGGGGGGGGGGGGGAAGGCCAGAGCCTCTCAAGTCAACACACAGGCTACAGCAAAGGTGCAAGAGGATGCGGGTTAGGTAAAGTATAGTCCATGCAGATGTATGTCCAAAAGGCTTTTGGAAATCGCACCTTTAGGGATCCCTTTCAAGTATATGCTAAACATATATCTCGGGAAGACGAATTGCTGGACAAGCACATTTACACACATATATATATATATCTCCACATGCTCCTTAAATTAATATAATTTTTCTCTTTTTTTATGCAGAATCTAGTCATCAATAGAAAAGGGAGAAAAACATTTCGAGAGTTTGGACATTTCAATGGGAATGTAGTATTAGAGGCCCCCTGCCCTTAGTTTAGGTGGGCTCCTGCCCTGTGCTTTTAGAAATGTATGGATCGTGCAAATTAAATTTATTCCAAGCGCGGCAGAGAAATATAGCAGATGGATGCGAATGGATAAGTTCTTCTATATGCGGTTGAGGATGCATATGGATTGATAAAGTGTTTGAGCAAATGTTGATTCTCTCTAGCTCCTGAAGAAGCCAGTAAACCTGCAAATTGGATTGCAATAGATGTTATAGATTGGATCGTGTCATTTTACCAAACAACACGATATATGCAAAGGAATATCTGAGTTTCTTATTGAATATGTGAAACGTAAAAAAGTATTTACATTCTGAGAGGCAGTAAGCTGTGCTACCGCGTTTACTATCGTCTGACTTGTTGACCGTAACTGATTACAACAGAATAATAGCTAACTTGAACAGATTCATAACTAAAAACATGACACGTAAGCCAATATACTCTATACACACTGATACATTTACTTTGGATTGGGTGTCTTCGTCCCTTTTCATTGACTATCTTCTAGACAAATCTCCCTCAGTGTCTTCGAGAACGGCTTCTGCATGGATGAGCAAGCCCTAGTCCCATCACGAAAGTTTGTTTATATTGTAGTCTTGTGCAGATTTTGTTCACTTGTGTGTGATCGATGTGCTTTGTTTGCTGAAACAGTGCATATCTTAATTTCAGGGAGCTTAAAGTTTTCAATCGCCCTTTTCAAATCAAAATTAACCTCATCTGAAAGCCAGCTTCAACAGCGATGGATGCCTAGCTAGCGCATGCAGATTTGATTCATGGAGATGGAATAACTGAAATGTGAAGTGGAAGCTTTCTGATAGATTTTTAAAGGTAATTATTAAAACAATTCTCTGACTCGTATTAATTTAGTGTGTGTTACGAAATTATGAGTGTCAATGTCCATGTGGGTGTACTTGCGTTATTGGTATATATTCTTGTCAAGTCATATGGGTCTCCTCGATGGATCATGTCATATACCAAACCAACATTATTATTGTTCAAAGCCCACACCACCTTATAACCTGTATAATTCACCACATCAATGACTCTGTAAAATTCCCCGAGGACGAGATAGGGGACATGATAAGCAATTAGATTCCAGAGTCTGTCTCGGCCGCTGTTCGCGAGAAAAATAATATATTACTTGTTAATTATCCCATCATTTGATGGATAGATACCTGATCGGGGTTCTAATAATTACATGGAATAATTCATATAATATTATGGGTCATCCAATATGTAACCCACTCGATTAAAATAATACTGCGCATTGTTAATTATATATATATATATA
>QFDD01002098.1:0-19984 GCA_006871305.1 Vachellia collinsii | reverse complement strand
CCTAACAGTCTGCTCATCCACCTAAGAAAGCCATTCAACTTCTTGAAAACCTGAGGAGCTAGAATCAGAGCTTCAAAGTTCGGACTATTGAAGCTTTTCCTCCTATCGTGTTTGTTGGAGAGGCCGAAGGAGGAGAGAAAGATGAAGTGAGAGTGAATAGGACTATCAAATTCCTCTGAATTTTTACGGCCCAGCCTGCGGGCCTCGTTTAATTTTTTCCTTTTCCTTTTCCCTTTTATGCATCAAAGATTCAGAGATGATGCTGCTATAAATAAAACAAAATCAACATTAAACTAACCAGTTGGACATTACTAATCTTTTGAACTTAAACCCTTCAAGCCTTTAACATCTCCAGATTTCCTATTTGAAAATTGGAAAAGTAAACACAAACCAATTCAATCAATAGACGGAAAGCTAGACAAATAAATATGCTCAAACTGTAGATGAGAGTTACAGACTAGAGTCTTAGAGCAACAGAGAAGAAAAGTTGCAGATGGAGGAGCTCCTCGCCTAACGCTAAGGTAGAAATTGAGAGATTTATCTCTGTCACCACTCCTTGATGCTAAGGGAGAAGCGGAGACATAGAGATAGGAGTGGACAACACATGGTGACGGAGCTGGAGGGAGCTAGAGATGCAACTGTCACGATGTCATCGTGAGGCGTGGCGAAAGGTGAGAGCTTGAGGGAGCTAGGTCTGCAACTGAGCAAGGCACGAAGAGGGAAATATTGTGATGGATGATGGTGACCTGGAGAAGGAGACTGGAGGTAGTGAGAAGTAGAGAATGGGGAGAGACCGAAAGATTGGGAGTAGAGCCGAGTGTAGGGAGCTGGGAGAAGAGGACGGACTGAAGTGAGATTGAGTTTGAGAGCAGAGCCAAGAGGACTAAAGGAGTGACTGAGTGAGTGATTGAAGTGAAGAAGGATTGGACCCTGGAGGGATTAACCTGTAGAGTTAGCCTTAAATTTTTTTTCCAAAAAGAAAAAAAAGAAATAAAAACGGATAGAGGCCAAAGGAAAGGAGATTAAGGACTCTAGAGTTTGGAATCAGGGAGCTCACCATGTAAGTGCTAAATGTTAAAAAAAATGATGGTGGGCTTAAACGGGCAGGCCCTTTTGAGCCCTGACCCATTAGGGCTGGCCATTTTACGTCAATTTCCTTCTGATAGCTCAAAATCATATGCTTGATCCTCTAATTAAGTGGGCTTAACCGACCCAAATTCCTGACTCTATAAAAGCCATGCGTTTTCTCTCCCCCCCAGATGCATCTCGTTCTTTATTCGTAGGATAGGGCAAATTTCTGGTTTAGGGGTTGTACCAAGTTTTGAGTTTTAACAATAGAAAACTATAGGATTGTAGAGCTAAAATAGTATAACATTTTAATCAGTTTAGTTTTATCCATTGGTTGTTTTAAAAAATTTAAAATAATTTTGTTATGTAGTCAGATTATTATATGATTTTTGTACCGATTAAATTTAAATTTTGTAATTTATTTAATTATATTGGATCCTAAATTAATTATTGAGTGGATTGGATTTAAGGTTTATGATAAAATGTAAATATTAGGAATTTATGGAGGAACTTTAAATGTTGAAATTTGGTGTTCTTGAATAGATTGATAATTATATTTTTTAGTGATTCAAATAAAGAGAAACAATTTATGAAAAGGGGGAAATGTGATTTTTGCAATACATATTTGAGGATATTTAATTTATGTGATTTTTGTTGAGAATTTAAAGTGAGAATGTCGGGAATTTTTGGAGATGAAAGAAATTATTACTAGTTATAATTTTGACAAGTGGATAGAGCTAGTGGAGCATAAAAATGTGAATGGAATAGATAATTCAAAATATAATTGTAAGTGGGGAATTATTGAATGACTTAAAATTTAGGGAGAATCCTAAATATATTCAGTTGAAATGCATAAATTCTAATTTAGGCCTACACTTTTATCAAGTTCCTAATAAGACCTACAGGCCTTATTTGGTATTTTTGAATTTTGTAATTTTACATATATACCCTCTTCGCTTTCCTCGCTGTTTTTTTTAGCCTAACCCTTTTTCTCCTTACTCTATACTTTTCCTTTATTTTTTTTAGTTTTCTTGCAAAGTGCGCCCAAAATAATTATTTTTCACCATAATAATTATTAAAAAGCTTATATGCTTTAGTTGCTCATTTATATATTAAAAATAATAAAATAAATAAAAATTGAATTAGATAGTAAGAAATTCAGAACCAAAAAGAAAAAAATTCAAAGAAAAAAAATTGCAATCCAGAAATTGTTGTTGAAAACAAAATTTTTACACAAACCTTTCACAGCAATTTTTTTTTTTAAATTTAGAACATAACAGAAATTCATAATAAGTTAGGGTTAAAAGAGAAATTATCAAAATATACATTCAATATTGTTGAAAGTCAACTCAAAATTAAAAGTTGATATCCCAATAATTCAAGGAGATGTATATTTTGGCATTAAAGTGAAAAGAATTTGTAACTAAAAAATTAGCACACATATCTTCAATTTTTGTTTTTAATGATAAAGGGGTATTATGGTCTTTTAACAATATTAAAAAATCCCTAGTAAGGCCTATATGCCTTACTAGAGATTTGATAAAAGTGTAGGTCTGAATAAGAATCTGTGAATTTCGGCTGGATTTAATAAAGATTTTCCTTAAAATTTAAATAGGAAGTGAGTTTTCTTTAAATTTACATATTATTGTTTTGGTTAATATTACATTAATATGTAATTAAATTAATTGTTTAGATGAACTGTATTTTGGTGACTTGAGCTTTAATCTATTGATTGTTGTGGTAGTGTACTTACTTTTGCATGAGGTAACCATTTTCCACTTATTATACATACTTGGGACATGTTTGTGAGTCATTTTGAATTTACCGTCATCAAAATATTATTATTTGATAAACCTTGCATTAATAATATTGAAAATATTTTGTGAAATTTGGAGTCAATAAGTTGATGTGTTGTAATGACAACGGTTGCAAATGCTTCTTGATAAATATTCTTGTGATTTTGTTGTGATCTTTGAGCATAAAATTATTGGTAGGAAGTGATGTAGATATTCATGTATATATAGACATGTGTTGATGACAAATTGTATATATACCATGATCAAGCTCAAGAAAATTATTATTGCGATATTGGGAGAAGTGGATGTTGTTATTGAAGGGAGGTTATTAAAGAGAAAATAAGGGAATGAATATTTGGCATGGTTAAAGAGGAAATAAGGACGGAAGACTTCTGACTGTACACTGGATGATCCTATGCCTTTTGTGTTACAAGGGCTTATGCCACCCCATTGATGTTAAGGGGAGAACCCATGGGTTCAATCATAAGAAATAAGGTGGGGGAGTTACAAGGAAGACTCAATATTTAAGAAAAGTGATCATGTTATTATTGATCCATATGACTTTTATGATCATTGTGATATATTTATGATGATGATGTTGATATATATATACATATATATACATATCTTGTGAAATGTAAATAGAGATGATTGTATGAACAGTTTGGAAAATTGAGCTTGATTTATGGAATTATTTTTATATGCAATTAATTCTTTATCTCTCATCGGCACTTGCTGGTATGCCTTTTTAAGTTGGATTGTTGGTTACTGAGACTTTTGTCTCACCCTATTGCTATTAACATTTTAGGTGATAGCTCTCGTGTTAAGACTACTGGAAAGATTCCATAGGCTTAAGTAGCTTCCTCCTTTGTTATATGTAATGCATTGATGTATATTGCCATCATTATAAGGCTCATATTTTGTTATACTCTTAATTGAGATACTTAGACTCATACTTTTAATGAATTACTATTAACTGGTTAGAGGTCTATCATTGATAATATTATAATATTTCAGTAGATTCACTATGCAATTATGTGATTAATTATTTGAAGGAATATATTTCATGTTGGATAAGTTGGTATTAGGCCATCAATTTGGTATCGGTATGGGATTTGAAAAGTTTGGTCCAATCGATCTGATATTAATAGTTGTTTCGCGTAATGTGAAGTGTTACATCTTGCTAGTTAACCTATTTTATAAATTAAGAATTTTTATAGCTAAAGTTAATTGTTAAAATGTTGTTTATTGAATTAAGTAACCGATTAAGGCAAACCATTGTTACACTATGCAGTAGTGAATGTTGGGCTTTAAAAGGGTAGTATGAGCGTAAAGTAGGGATGGCCATATTAGAATGGATAGGTTCCGTAATAATCAAATTTGTAGAGAAGTTGGAGTAGTAGGTATTGATAAGAAAATGATAGAAAATCATTTGAAGTAGTCTGAACATATTTAGAGAAGGTCATTGGAAGCACCAATAAGAAGGGTGAATTAAATGATTCACCCTTAAAAGGAGGTAAAGAAAGACCGAAACTCATTCTCAATGAAATTATAGAGAGAGATCTTTTAGTTAAGAATTTATCCAGAGATATAGTTTATGATATAGCACAATGGTATTGTGTGATTCATGTAACTGACCTCACCTAGTGAGACAAGGATTTCCTATCGTTGTTGTCGTTTGAGGCAAGACTTGAAAGAGATGCCCCAAGCTGAGTTGAGCCCAACAACTCATATATATACATATAATGGGTTCATTATAGTGGAAGGAATTAGTTTTTCACAAGATGATAAAACATTGTTCAAATCCACATTGGGAAATGTGGGTCACGTTTAGTGCCTAACAGTAATCCAAAAAGAGAATACCTGGAACAAACTAGATGTCTATGATAATATAAGAAGAAAAATTCGAATATCCCTTCTAACATGCATGCCCTTTTTTTAATTATTTGAAAACTATTAATATTACAATATAAAAAACATTAGAGAGTCCCACTATCAAATATTCACAAACCATTAACATAACATTATAAATTTGTGGGGACTAAGGTCTAATTTTGCCCCAAAAATTTTATTTATAAGCAATATTGTTTTAAAAGTTTTTTAAAGAGTAAAATCACTCCAAAAGTTTTCAAATTGTAACTATTTTGCCCCAACTGTTTTCCAGATTGAGTTTAATCTTTAGTTGATCAAATATGTGAGCTAATGATCCCCATATGCATCATTTTTATTTTGGATTTAATTGCAAATTTGCCTAAGAAGCTTTCACATAATTGCAATATTGCCCCATCTAAATTATAACAATTTCACTTTGGTTGTTATCTAGTTTAAATTTACTTGTTAGCTAACCAAATATGATTATCTAAAGGGTCCATCGTCATCCACTTCATTTCTTTCTCAGTTAGATTTATAAATAAATAAATTTTTTCGTAAGAAAATGTATCCCGCCTAAATGATTGGAGAGAATCAAAGAGATGAAAACATTTTTTTGCGATGAAGAGAAAATCAAAGACATATCTACCTATCTCTGTGTTGCTAGCTTCAGCAGTGGGAGGCTTTGTCGGCCTTATTATTAGCAATATTTGATCAAGTAATGGTCAAATTTAACTTAGATAATGGTCAAGATAACATTACTATAATTTAGAAACTTTAGAGGCAATATTAAACTTAAAGTTTTCATTGTAACATTGATCTTATATAAAAATTTTGGAGCAACATAGTTTCTGAGTAAAAATTTTGGGGAAATTTGCATATTAACAAAAATGATTTGGATGACAATGAACTTGTTAGATTAGCATATTTGGTCAACTCATGATCAAATTTAATCTGGATAACAATTGTGGTGGAATTGCTACAATTTGTTAACTTTAATGGCACCATTGCTCCAATTTAAAAGTTCAAGGGCCAAGCTACACCATGCATGCAGTCGACTATATTACTCCAGTTCAAAATTGATAAGCGATGCTGCAGTTTCTCATGGGGCAGCTTGGTTACATCACGAAGAGTACATATAGTTGCTTGGGATGAAGTTTGTAGGATGAAGGATGATGGCGGCCTGGGACTGTAGATCAAGAGGATACTATGATAAGAGATGTGCCTTGTGTGGTGCGGATCAAGAGGATACTGTGAATATACTGAAGAACTATGGGATTACAACGTATGCTGGGATGATACGGTTCTCTCCCCTCTTGAATCTAAGTTCTACGGATGACAGATTTGGGACGATGGATGGAATGCAAGATTGCAACAACAAAAAGCTAATGGGTTTCGATGGGGCACCTATTTTGCGGCTCTCAATGGACAGATTTGGTTAAACAGAAACACAGGTTTATTATTCAGAGACCAAGCAAAGGGCTTATGACAAGTTTTGACAAAGGCTCATGATATAATAGCATGCTCGCATATTAATTTATATAGTAACCAGTCTAAAGTATCAAACAGAACCCACTAGACAGCACTGTTAGTGGGGGTGTGTCAAAATAAATGTTGATGGAGCATGTGTTGGGGAAATGATGAACGCAGCTTGTGCCAGAATAAGGCGAGACCACAATGGTTCAGTGTTAGATGGTTTCTTGTTTAACATTGGCAAGGGAACGGGCCTTCATGTCGAACTCGGGGCTTCAAAAGAGCGTGGGACATGCACTGGTACTAAGTGGGGGTTGAAATGAATTGCAGGGAAGCAACATAATTTATTACTGCAAGATGGAGCAAGGAGCACCGGGAAAGTGAGATTCTTGAAGAGATCAAGAGAAGAATTGCTCAAGATTTGATGCAAGGATAGAGTAATATAATAAAAGGATTAACATGGTAGCAGAGTCTTTGGTGAAAATAGCTCTGGGCATTGAGAAGGGAGTAATCTTCTTTAGTTTGCCTTTGACTTGATTGAATATATTCTTGAGTCTGATACAGTAGTGTGAAGCTATTTATAATATTTTCTTTTGTCATTAAAAAACATTTTAGGGTAACATTGTTCCTAAAAAAACTTTCAAACAATATTACTTCTAAGAAAAAATTTTCATGGCAAATTTACACTTTAACCCTTTAAAATTTAAGATTTTTAAACACATTTTTTGTTACCAATATTTTTAAATATATATTTAAAATTTAATCTAACATTAAATCAAATTTTTGTTAATATTAACTTCATATCTTAAAATTATACCCCAATATGATAAAAATATTAAATAAATAAAAATTTGCACAAAAGAAAATTAAATTAAAGAAAAGGAAAACTGGAAACAATTCTAACCAAAATTAGAGATTTAGGATGATAAAGAGTAAATTAGTAAATAAAATATATTTCACTCTAAATTAAAATCATAAAAGGTATCTATTAAGAATATTTTTGATCGAGTTAAGAGTTTAAAATTCAGTGTATATTTTCAAAATAGATAAGTCCTTGTAATCAAGGCAAAATATAACAGAGGTTATATTAGACGTTGAATAGTACGAGACATGCTTAGATACTGAGATTATCAACTCAAACTCTAACCAATAAAAACATTTCACATTCTCATTGATTTATTGTTTTTTAAAAAATAAAAATGTCAAAATTTTGTCATTTCCATTTCTATCCCCCCCTTCTCCCCCTTCCTCCTAGTTCCTTATGTTCTCCTCCCTTTTCTATCGGGAACCATCAGAATCCATGTCTACAGCCAAAATCGAAGCATCCATGACTATGAATATAGAACCCATAAATCTTGCAACAATAATATATGGTAGCCAAATATCAATCGAAATCATTTTCAAACACTTAGAACCCAGAAAAATGAACAAGGGAGGAACAAACAACTAAAAGGCTAACATGACAAGCGGTAGAGGTGACAATGAAAAAGAAGGTTAGGTGATTCACATCTACGGAGTGGAAAGGGGAAAAAAGGACAACCAAATCAGATCCAACCTATTCATTGAGTTCTGTTAAATCTGTTAAATCGCAAACCATCATGTGATGTGAGAGAAACTGGGTTTAAAGATGGTGGAATTGATGATAATCACGATGGCCCGCTAGTGGAGATTACCAAAAATTTGAAGGATTAAAATTAAAATCAAACTAATATTAATGAATCAAATATTGCATTAAGCTTTAAAAGAATAACCAATAAGAAGGAGATTTCATTATAAAGTTTCTCTTCGTTGGTTTTGCCAGAATTTTTCATGAATTTTTTTAAAATTTTCCTCTTTTTATTCTCAGACCTGAATTCCTGAAATATACTTTCTTTCAAGATATAAATTTTTATCACTTAAATTTGTCATTATTTTCATTTTAGCCTCTCAAATTTTTAATTTTTGTTTCATTTAAAACATTGATCATATGACAATCAAAACCTGAATTATTTTACCCTTTACAGAATTAAAACTAAAAATAAGAATAAAATTGAAGCATGAAAGATTATATTAATTTTTTTTGTAAAAGAAAAATTGAAAACAAACAAGAAAAACAAGAATAATGAAAAAAAATATTTGAAGGACACAACAGTAAATTCCAAGTTTCCAGCATCAGCTGCAGTATCATCTTCTTCGGAAGAAAGTCAAATTAAAAGAGGGATGAAAAACAGTGACGTACCTGGCTGTTAGTGAGAGACGAGGAACATCAGGTCCGTAAACAGAAGAGGATTTGATGAGATGAAGAAAAACACTCAGAGATTTTCGTGAGAGATCAGTGCTCACACTTCGAACGCCATAGCCATATCCAACAGCTTCTTCTGCTCCTCCTCGTTCCTCCGCTAATTCTGCGTAAAACCTTGTCGACGAAGAAGAGGAGCAAGAAGAAGAAAAAGAATCAGATTTCTCACAGAGACATTTTGGTCTATAAAGAAGAAAGAAGATACTGAAGTGGAAGTGAGTATTGAATTAATTACATGCTTGCTGCACAGAATCCATCGTCGTCCTTTTTTTTTTTGGCAACAGAAGGATTAACTATATTAAAACTTACAAGAGAGTACAAGAAAACAACAAACTAAACCAAACGATAACCAAAATAAAGAAACCATAAAGAACACAAAGCAAAAGCCCAAACATGATAACCCTAAGCCCAAACAACACATCCAACAAAAACCCTAACCTTAAAACAAAGACAGAGAGACAGATGAGCTGCCGCCGCCGCCGATGCCATAGCCGGATAGGAGAAAGCACACCAACAATAATGTCAGCAAGAAGGGATGTGGGTTCAAAGAACCACTCTATCATATCCATCCCTTGCATGAACCTATATGCTACAAAGAGAGCAGATTCCCAAACTCCGCACGGACTACACCGTGGGAAAAGAAACACCACTAGCACCACCGACAGCATCTCATCAGCCTTCGCAAAATCCGACCAACACAACCACCACAGCCCCAGCCCCAAGCCACCATATCTAAAAGGATTAACAAGAGACCAAACAAAATCAGGCCAGATCGAAGAAAATGCAAGATTCCATACTAGATCTGTAGCAGTAGCAAGAAGCCACCAAAATCTTGCGGTCGTCGGACTCCCTCGCTTGGGTCCGCCAAGGATAGGCACCAGGAGCCTGAAATCTCCATCCCGCCTTTGACTTCCCTTCCGCACCGCTACTGAACTTCCGATCTCCTCCCTCGATCTGACCTTTCTTCCTTCGATCCAAGCCTCAAAGATCATAGCAACAACACACAAAATAAAAAAGGGAGAGAAAAAACCCAAAACACACCCCTTAGCCGGACGACATTCCCTCCGGCATGCGCCGGAGAGAAAGGCGCCGGAACCCCAAGCTTGAGGAAGCGCACTCACGAAGGAGAAAAGGCTCCAATAAGGAGAGAGAGAAGCGCACTCGTCCCCTCTCTATACAATTTTCAATCTCTCTGTTTTAATCCATCGTCGTCCTTAGTGGATGTCTCTGAATGAAAATGATTTCTGAAGATGGAAAATGATGGCCTGCAAAGCATTGATCGTTATGGCCCAATCGTCAATATCTCTGAATCATATTTGTGTAAATTTCAACAAAGTATCAAATTGATAAAAATATATTAGGCTACCAACGGTGCAAGAAAAATAGATATAAACTACTAGGCTTAACATTATTAACGAGATCGTGAAAATACAGTGGTGATACATAACAAAGAGGGAGAGTTCTAAGTGCTAGAATATGTTCTAAATTTGTACAATGGAAAATAGAATAAAAATAAATAGAGAGTCTACAACCTTCATCATCCATTGGCCTGTCTAATGACCCTTGAAAATCTAGGTGTGGTGGTCAATGGATCTTTGGATCTAACTATCTGGTCCAATATTTTGGAAGATACGGGCGATAGATCTAAGTTTCTGGAAAGACTCCACGTGCCCTTGTAGAATCTAACCATTGAACATTTAGATGGATCACGTTTTTTCTTGGGCTTGCCGATTAGGCCTCAGATTGGTTTAGCCCAAGTCAATTTTTTTTGGCATACAATGTGTTTGAATAAAATAATGGATAGAATTAAAATTTTAACAAAGAAAAGGAAATTGTCGCCCAATCATCAATAATATGTTTGAATAAATTTTGTTTTTGCTGCATTGTTTGAATAAAATTATTGGAAGAAGCAATCAGGGGAAAAAATGATGAGATAGGCATAATATTGAATATTCTCGGACGAGGATATTGCATTGCTCTTATGTTGAACAAGCCGGAGCTCGCCCGTGCGATGCACGGGGAGCATGTTCTTCACATCCAATAGCACTTCAACATTTTATTTATGCTATTACATGTAAATTATTTATTGTCCATAAAGTTGAAACGATAAATAACAATGAAAGTATAATAACATATTTATTTTGATTGAAACATCTATGAGTACATTAAGGCAAGTTTTGAAATATTTCATGGTATATAACATTTGTTGTTGTATTCTTAGAAATGTCTCCATTCTCATTTACTATTACTCTCAATCCATCAACAGATTTAACCCTTGACAATGCAACATATAACTGGCCATGAGTGAAAACAGGCCTTGTCAAATATAATTTGACACGCCTCAATGATTGACCCTGACTTTTGTTGATGGTCATAGCAAATGATAATGTAATTGGGAATTTCCTCCTTTGCAAATGAAAAGGTCATTTGCCTTCAGAAGGATTCATGTCCATCCTATGTAACAAAACTCTCTCATTTGGTCTTGATCCATTCAATGTGACAAATTCAATTACTGTCTTACCAAGCTTTGTGATTCTAAGGCGAGTACCATTGCATAGACCAGCCGATTGATCGATATTTCGCAACAACAGAACCGGTGCTCCAACCTTTAATGTTAATTTGTGTGGCGGTAGTCTGGAGCTTGAAATGGTGTTTAAGAACTCTGTTGTGTACAAATTGTCAAAGCAATCTCTATCTGCACTTGATTTACAAATGGTGTTGCAACTAAGGTATTGACATGAGTCCCCTAGTAATAGTGAACACATGTAATCATTGATTTGATTAACATGCTCTAATGTTAGTGCTAGTATTGCTCTATCATCAAAATACTCATTGCTTGATAATTTCTCCAACAAATTTGGATATGTCTCACTCACAACTGCGTCCAATGTATTTTTGTAGCCAGTGATTAAAAATTGATGTGGTATCTCAATGTCTATGATATCATCATGGGGAAGTCCTAATCTTCCATCACCCACAAATAATAACCATTCTAAGAACTCTTGTAGCAATTGGTTTCTGTTATCATTGTGGGATGAAGTTAATCTCATATTCTTCGTTATTTTGAAAATAGTGCAATGATGCCAAAGTGTGAAGAACTAATGCAAGCATCAACAATAGTGGCCCTTATGCCTCTCGGAATTACAGGAAAGATTTGTCGGAAATCACCACCCATCAACATGCACTTTCCACTGAATGGTGCATGACAATGCATAATATTCTTCAACGCACAATCAACAGCTTCAATACAATAACGTTGAACCATTGGAGCTTCATCCCAAATTATTAGCTTTGAATGAGTTAGCAATTTTGCAAGTGAAGAGTTTTGCACAATGCAACAAACAGAAGACTCATTAATTTGAATGGAAATTGCAAACCTTGAATGTGATGTTCTTCTTGCTGGCAATAAAGTTGTTACTATTCCACTTGATAGCACAGTTAAAACAATCTCCCCTTTTGGACGCAATGCTAATATTAATACATTCCATAAGAATGTTTTCACTGTGCCTCGTAGCCATAAACAAAAAAAAAGTCTCCTTTATTATTGTGCAATACGACATAACCTTATTGAATATATTCTTCTGCTCGACATTCAATGATTTCACTAAACGATCAGCTTCAAGCTGTAATGCATTTCTGTCATAATCTAACTCTTGAATCATGAGATGGTTACTGATATCAATTTGGTTGGTGACTTTTGGTAATGGAAGTGAAGGGAACTTGAAAAGGCTTTTCCCATTCTGTTGAAGAAGCTTATCAATTTTTGTAAGTGTTGCTTGTTCCTTGTGATACAATGATATATTATGATCTACAAACATAGTTAATATTAGTTAGAATACAATAAAAATTTGTATGCGAGATAATAAAGTAAAGGTTTTTGTAACACTTACTTATAAGAATATATTCCCCGCATGGCATGTACAATAAATCTTCTGATAGCAACGTTGAGGTCTCTTTCTAGACATGATCTGGATGATTCAGGCAAGAACATAATAACATGCTAAAAAACATTTTCCTCAGTGAGAGTCCTGATGCCCAAAGTGATACTTCTTTTATCGCACATATATATTCATTATCATCATCCAATAGACCTAATGCAAAACATGCTTCTCTAAATGTTGCATGTATGACTCCATCAACCTTTTTTATTTCATCGGAAGAACGTGGTCCTCAAACTTTGGTTAAAAGTATCTGAAGGATGTATAATTCGCCCAAAGTAGGTGTTGCATGAGTTATTCTACCAACAGCAAATCCTTTTCACCTTTATTTCCATTGACATTTACTTCGTTGGTAAACGTAATGATGTGGAAATTCAGCATAAGTCAAAGTTCTAGCATATTCGTCAACTTCATTCATCTTCATCCATGCGAGGAACTGTGATTCACATACATGTTTTTGAACCAAGTCGGCAACATCATCCGTCTCAGCATAAATAACTGTTTGTTGATTTGGTAGGTGGAAACTTAATCTCTCAACAGAAGGATATCTTTGGTGAATTTGAAATCCAAAAATCCTCCATGCAGCTTCACATGAAGATATGTATCTGCAATTGTAGTACTGCTTGATTTTATCAAATATTTCTTCTCCATTTTCATCAAAAATTCTAGCGACAACTCTATCATTTCCTTTGCTGATGTGCTTGAATAAATACTTGATAGAAGTTGATTGGTTGCACTTCTCAACATTTATATGAGCCTGAAACATATGTAACAACAAATGATTGTACATGACAACATATCGATTGTCTAGTAGAATTGATTTGAAATATTTGTTGCATTTCTTATCTTTCATGTATGGTGACTTAGGGTTGGCAGTACCACAAGGTCCATAAACCCTAAATTTTTTGACCAATTCGTAGAGAATAGGATCAGAAGCCTTATCCAGAATTTTTACAGATATCATTGTATCCAATCCTTCAGGGTCTTTTATCTTATCAATTCAATTAAGGAATAGAAGTATATGTGCATGCGGCAATCCCCTCTTTTGAAACTCGATAGTATAAACCTCTACAAGTGGAAACAATTGTCAAACTATTGTACTTTTGAAGTTGTTGTAATAAATTATGTAATAAATACTAAAGAAGTAATAGCAGAAAAAATAATGCTATGACAGCATAAAATAACTACTCACCTGCATTGACTTTTCCAAATATCTTCTTTTGCTTCAATATCCTCATCAGTGATTGCAAATTTAACCTAAATAACCTGCTAAGGATCTGTGGTGCGTCTGATGGATTTAAGGAGTGTGTGTTGCAAAACATTGTTATCTCTGGCCATATTCAGTTGCAAGTGAATGTTATAAAAATGTCAGGGTATCCATAGAACCTGCATATAGCCATCGCATCCTGGCAATACTATACACCTTCCAATTAATGAAGCATCTCGCTCTCCGCTTGTTAAAGCATCTAATAAGCCTTGGTACAGATTAAACCTTAGTTTTTTTTTATAAGTCCTTACACAAAGTAATCGTTGTGACTCAATCATTGTATACGCATCAACCACAAATTGTTGAATAACCTTGATGCATGTAGCAAGGACGAGACCTCAATCTCCCTTATCATTAGTCGATATGCAAAGTATTCTCTCATGCAAAGTTTTTTCCTCTTGGTATTAGAGGTCAAACTCTCTTGTCTATGATCAATATCATCCCTATATCCATCATCACCAAAAGGGAAAAGAATTGGATATTGAAGTGGTAAATATGCAGCATGTAATTCACCTATACGTGTAGGTGATCCTGATAACTTCTTGACTATGATATCTTTGACATTAAACGTCATATCAATATCTCCAACAATTCATGTAGCTACTTCAGAAGCAGATGGTAAATTGTACGTATGACCGTCATATGCCCTAGTACTAATTAATCATAACTTGACAGTAGATTGTACATTCATGTTGATCATTGCTGATGCAAACCTATATTGACGTACAAATGGATTAAATTCATCCAAAACCTCCTTCAGAGATCTAACAATAGCAAGATCAATGGTTGATTGTTGATGACTTTTACTACGAAATGTACAATATTAGTACAAGTATACAAAGTGTTAAAGATACAATGATATAGATTATAGTTTGTATTTACCTTACAGTAGAAATACGATTGGCAACTTCATTCTCAGTATCATAAAGGCACAGTTGTGAATAAACAGGCCTTGAACCTTCTGGTGGTAACAAACTACCAATACTATGGTAGTTTATACCAGACATCACAAATGAGTATGGTCCTTGACCATAATTCTTCGAATGGTCAATCTTCCCTCCAAACGATGTGAAAGAAAACATGTTATTGTATTGTCTAATGTTCGTATAAAAGTTCTTTGATCGTTGTGAGGCTTGTCGAAGAACAATTGATACAAGGCTAGAGGAGGTGCCTTCATTGTTGGCAATTGAACCTTCCCTTTACCACAACATCTTGAGAATGTGTTAGCTATTTTTTTTGTATCCTTTTGAACCCTTTCGTTGATCCATAGCTTTGCTCCACAAAATTTGCACGTATAGATTGGGTCACTTTCATCCATGTAATCTGTGTAGTAAATTTATCATGCCACTAATGAAAGCTAATATAATTAATGCAATAATACAAAAAGTGATAGAATAAAGAAAAATTGCACCTACTGTAGTTGATTGTCGTTCATGCTGTGGACACATGATGTATCATCATAAGTAATGAGTTCATTCTCATTGGCTGATTTAGTATGTAAGAAAAGTCCAAGATGTAAAAATGAGTCAATACATTTTATCTAAGGCATAATAAAAAGAATTCAATGTAGATGTGCTTACCAGTTGATTGCTCTTGGATTGATTCTTCATTTTTGAAGCAATTACTTTCATTTGGATTGAATAAGAAATTTTTATTTGTATAATCTATTTCTGCAATGTTAGCTTCAAGACCAAAAAAACAAAATTATTAATCAGAACAAAGAATGATGTACCAATCAATTACCATGGATACCATCATGTTTAACATAATATTCCTAAATAAAATAATGATACGAAGCCTATTCCCATATTCTTTGTGATATTTGAATTGAATCTTTTAGTGATTCCAAATTGTACTCTATTATCATGAACTCTGCTTTGAACCTCATTATTGGCTAACTGCAAATCAATACTAGTCTCGTTTTCTAGATGTGAACGACTTGTTTTAGTTGCTTGTTTTTTACGAATTTCTTGATTTTCAAAAGAAGTTTGAGATGCTGTGTCTGGACAACCTAAAATAAACTTAAAGTAGTTATGACATAATTAAGATATATATTGTGTTAGACTTTTGGAAATTAGTTGGCAATAGGATGATGATCAAATAAGTATACAGTAAACTTACTTAGGGACAAGGTTGGGATAGTTGATTCATTGAATTGGTCTTCTGTGGTTTCATTAAAATTTTCAAAAAATAAGCATCTTGCACTCTTGCGTTTAAACCCTTGTTGTCCTACATTGGTTGACACATCGAAATAGCATACATTAATTTAACTTGATCCTTCATAATTAAACAACACATAGATGAAAATTGCATTCCCAAATATAGCATTTAATTTAACTAATGTATTTGGATAAATGGTTAACAAAGTTACCTTGCAATCCTGCCTTCAAAAACTTGTTGCTAAGGTTTGAGGCCACGTTAGTGGTATCCTTCAAGGCATATGAACACATTTGTTGTTTATGCACAAGCCTTTGACTATCTTGTGTGAATGATGGAACTTCCTGTTTTCCCTTCGCATCACATGAAGTAATCCAACCACAACAATTTGAAGAGGCAGCATAATCCTTTGCTGCAAATGATAGTGAAATATAAAATGCGCTTAACATTTAGGCATTCCATTATTTGAAGAGAAGCTTGATTGGGCGAAGGTAAGTCAATTTTATATCAATTCATTTCGAGATCAAGCAAATCATGCCATATGTGTTTGAGCTAGTAGTTGACTGGTTATAAAATCTGTGTGTGTTCAAAAAAGCTGATATTCATTAATAATTGTTCAAAAAAATTGTGTGGTTATTGGATTGTTGTAAGGACAAAATTGGCAGATTTATTTAGGATAGAGGTAGTGTTGTATTTAATCCTTGTAACATGAATGTTGGTGTTGATGAAGGATGAGTAAGTTGATTGCCTTTTAATCTATCAACCAATAAACCAAAAAAAGGCAGAAAAATAATATATGGGTGAATGAAACTAAGATCTAAAATGATTATATTAGTAATAATCATGTTGGAAAAAAATTATTATGGAAAGTATAAATTACAAAGATGAATTTAGACATTTGGAACTTGATAGTAACATTTAAAACTTTTTTGCTTTATCTAAAATTGAAACCTTATCAGTTGTAAATGTTTGAAAGTAAATTAGCAATGCATTGATGTTTGCAAACATAACTAATAATTTTAGTGTTTTTTTGTTGGGTTATGGTTTAAATAAAGATAAATATGATGGTTACTTCGGCAATTACTAAACAAAATTACTAATCTTGCATGCTTGCATTGATATCCCCAAATTGTACAAATAATTTGATTGTAATGTTGATGGGAACCGTATAAAAGAAATACATATGATAGTTATTGTATCAATGAATTGTGCCATAGAGCAATGGCTCTAATGGTGTGTGCTAATGCCCAAATATATGATAATGAGATTTGTCCTAAAAGGATTAGTTACAGTTTAAGTGGCAAGAGAGAGAGGGTGCATGATGAAATAATGAGTAGAATAAGTAATTGCCCATCTAGTCAAAATATTATTAGAATGACTCCTAAAGCTTTCTTATAATTGTATGATATGTTAGAAAGAGAGGGTGGTTTGCAAACTACACATTGGTCAAGTGTAGAAGAATAAGTTCCAAAAACTCTTTATATATTACCACAGAGTGTGAAAAATCGTGAAGTCAATTTTTGGTTTAGGCGTTCCGGTAAGACAATTAGTCGTCATTTTCATAAAGTTTTGACAGCTATCATTGAGTTAGAAGAAAAATTTGTTGGGGAACCTGATGGGTCAAAAATCCCTCCTGAAATTGAAAATGAGAGTAAGCTCTTCCCATATTTTAAAGATTGTGTTGGTGCTATAGATAGAACACATATACATGTCAAGGTGTCTGCTGTAGATGCTCCTAGATATCGTGGTAGGAAGGAATTTCCAACACAATGTTTTAGCAGCATGCACATTTGACCTAAAGTTCACTTATGTGCTTTCTGGATGGGAAGGCACTGCATCTTACAAGAATTATTAAAAATGCATTAACAAGGGAAGATAGGCTTAATTCTCCTAAAGGTAAATATTTCACTTATTTTGATATATTTAACATTCATTAGGGATTGTAATCCCTTTAAGGTAATTATATTTATTTATGATAGGTAAATATTACCTTGTGGATGCTAGATTCATGTTAACAAGAGGACTTATAACACCTTATCGGGGAGTCCGCTATCATTTGAAAGAGTATTCAAAGAGAAATCCACCCTTAAACTATAAGGAGTTATTTAATCTTCGACATGCAAAGTTGTGTCATGCAATTGAACAAGCTTTTGGTGTTTTGAAGAAAACATTTGCAATTATATCCAATGCAACTGAACCTACCTATGGAATCAAAGTTCAAAAAATGATAATATATGCATGTATCATTCTTCATAACTTCCTTATGAGCGTTGACCCTAATGAAGATCTTATAAGAGAAGTTGATATGGACCTTCGCAGACAAATTGGATCGAATGACAATAATTGGGCTTCAAGTAGTAACAGTAATGAGGCTACTCAAGGTGAACTAATTTGAGAAAGCATAGCCACTCAAATGTGGACAGATTACCATAATAACCTTGAGAATGATCTTGAGGGTTAAAGTTTATTTTCTCAATATTTCATGAACTTTGTTGTTTGATGTGTATTATGATTCTTAAGTTTTGTTGAATTTCAGTTTTAGACATTATGCTTATTGTATTACAATTTCAATTTCAAACATTACACTTATTGACATAGTTTGGAATTGTCCGGATTTAATATTAACTTTGTTGTTTGATGTGTATTATGATTCTTAAATTTAGTTTGTTTGCTATCCAAATTTAATACCAATGGCACACTTTTGCCAAGTTGATGTGTATTATTATGCTTATTGTATTTTATGATCATGGTCTAATGTTATAGGATATCACCAAACCATAGTAAAGAAGCATTGAAATGGACAAGAATTATGGATGATGCCCTCATTGATGCTTTTATGACTGAATATAATGAGGGTCATAAAGTTGGGGGCACTTTTACATCTACAGCTTATGACAATATAGTTAAATATTTGAGTGCTTTATTTGGTAAACAAATTGACAAGGAGAAGGTGAAGAATAGATGGAAGACTTTGAAGAAAAACTTCTCAAAGGTGTATGATATTTTTAAAAGTTTGAGTGGGTTTGCTTGGAACCCAACAACACAATTATGGGATGTTGAGCCTGCAGTTTGGGATGCATTGATTGAGGTAAATATGTTATATATATTTACCATTTAAGTTATATATATTTAAGTGTTGTTTTCCATTTAAGTTTGGGCACATCAGTTTAGCATATATATGCATTGTTGTGCTGTTTTCCATTTATATAGATTGTTGTGCCATCTGAAACATTCTATCCTAATAAACACGGGAAAAATAAATAATGAGGCACTAGACAACCATCCTCCCCTAGGGAACTATAAGACACTATGCCACCATGAGGTATGGAGGCATGTGGATAAATGAATAATCTATGCCTAAAAACCTATGTAGAACAAGGAAATTAATCGGTAAAGAGATCTAAGTGCAGTCATCGTAAGCAATACACTTCAGGTCTACTATAAAATTGTCCTGAAGGTGTTTATAATTATAGGCTGAGCCTGAACATTTTTTTGGGATATCAATTAGCCTTGGTTATATATCAATTTGCCTTGAGATTGTGTTTATTTTTTTCAAGCGAAACCTAAAGCTGCACTATGGAGAACTGCTCCTTTTCCAAATTATGAAAAAATAATGATATTATATGGAGTTGACAGAGCTAGAGGAGATGAAGGGGAAACAATATGTGAGTGGCAAAAGAGACGTCGTACTCAACAAGAGGTCACCGAAACTGTCAAGGATGTTGATAACCTTGTTTCAAAAGATCATGGGCAAGGAAACTCACCTAAACAAGATAATTTGCCTATTGCTAATAGTGCTTGTAGCAAGAGGACAAATAAGGTGCCTGGGGAACAAGAAAATAATATCAAGGAATTAACAAGGGCAATGCATGCAATGCCTGAGGCAATTATGCAAGGAAATTTTCTTCTACAAAAAACCTCCACCACAAGGATGCAAGTCCCACAATTGTCAGGTGAAGAGCTTTGGAAAATGCTTGAAGAATGTGGATGTGATGCTGAGAGAATACCTGACATATATTGCTTTCTTATGGGTAATGTCGATAAGCTTAGGATAGCGGTTCAATGTCCACCTTCAAGAAGGAAGCAAGTTATAATGAAACTATTCTATAATTATATTTAATTAGATGGTTATCTAACT
>QFDD01002097.1:0-20658 GCA_006871305.1 Vachellia collinsii | reverse complement strand
GTTGGCCAAAAATGTCAATTTCATTGATCACAGAGAAAAAAAGTATTTAGCACACAGCAACAGTCCAAGGAAAAAGAAAAAGTCAAAAAAACCCTACAAGACACATTGTACAAACGCAAATTGAACTAAAAATTGTATTAGAAGAGTGACATGAGATAAAAAAGGTTGTTTAAATTTTGGTAAAAAGATAAATTAAACTCTTCAATTCCGCCATACATCTAAATATATTGACTCCTTGATGGATAGGATTCACAACTCATTTGACCATTTAGCCCCTTTTAATTGTGCTCCATCAACTATGTTCAAGGGTAATAACATGATACTACGAGGCCAAAATGGAAAAACAAAAAAGATAATTATAATGTTTAATAATTACTAGATCCATCCCCTTCACCCTTTAATCCATCACAGGGAGGAAACAGAAGAAGCACCGTCGTCATCATCAGCAAAGCTAAGAGTCAAAGCCCTCATAGCTCTCGACCCTCCATCTCCGCTGCAGCTCGCTTATCT
This sequence comes from Vachellia collinsii, assembly GCA_006871305.1. NCBI lineage: Eukaryota > Viridiplantae > Streptophyta > Magnoliopsida > Fabales > Fabaceae > Vachellia > Vachellia collinsii. Next base: position 20,148 of record QFDD01002097.1, on the reverse strand, counting down.
CTCTTACTTTCTCTATCTACAGTGCATTTCGTCTCTTTCTCTCGGGGCTCGAAATTTCCCACGAGGTATGTCCAGCCTTTCCTTATAATCTTAAATCTTGTTACCGTTATTTTTCGAAAGCTCTTAGGTTTTGCGGGATTGCCAATCAAAACCCTAGCTTTATTCACGTCAAAGGCCCAATTTTCAGCTCTACAGCTAGCTCGCGTGCGCATTTATCTAGTTGAAGAATTAGAATTCGTAGAAAAACCCTAGTTTTCGATCGTGTTTTAAATTTCTAATTCCGGCGGTTATTTTGCTTTAGATTTGATTTATTGGGTTGCGTGATGATGTTTCCAGAATTTGTGGCCATCTCAGATTCAATCGTAGGTTGAAATTAATTGGTAGATTATGTTAGTGGGTTGTTTCCAATTCATTTCAACCTGAATGAGTTTCTTTATGTGCTTTAGCTACTTCAGACGTAATATAAGCTACTTGGCGATTTAAGTTGTGAGGGAAGAAGTTTCAATCGAGGCTATTGTATTATGGTTTTTGGACGTATGCACCTGGATCGGGAGCGTTTTGATTATTTTATGCTGCTTTCCATTGTCGCTTGCAATTTTGTAGTACGGGTTGGAGTTGTAAATCCTGGCATTTCCAAAATGTAGGGCGTGAAGTTTAAAATTTTAGTTTGATAGTGGCGCCAGGTCTTATAAGTATTACTTATATTTTATAATTCATCTCAGCTAGATAATAATGAAGGTTTAAACAATATATAATTATACTTCATGTCAATATCTGGTACGTTATTTCATTAACTAATTGTAGGGGTTTCCGTATTTTCATCTGTATGATAGATATGGGGTATACGGTGATATCTTTATCTAATTACGAATTTCTTGACTGCAAATTTTCTTGAAAGTATATTTGGATTTACATGGACTATGAACTTCAACTTAAATTTCAAAATAAAAATTTTAAATTTCGAAATTAAAATTGCAACTTGTTTCATTTATTCGCTACTATGGCATTTGGGCTAGGTTATTATGTAGTTGAAACATGACTCACTTTCGAGTGGAGTCTGAGGTTAATTTGTTTAGATTTTTAATTTAGAATACAATGTAAAGTTATGGTACAATTTATTTCGTTTTCTTCCCCTTTGGAAGACATAATGCAAGCATTTGAGCTGCACACTTTGGATGCTTGTTTCTTGATGTTTCATAGTGATTCTTCTTCTGGTCCATACAGTATGACCCATGTCTGGGATATATGATCTGAGTCAATTCTTTAGCTGTTAAAGAATATCCTGTGACACATAGATTTAAAACCAAAGGTTATGTACCCAAAAGCCTATCCTTTCTTTAATCAGGGGTTGCTCCTCGGCTACTGTGATCTGTATGCTTAGGATTTTCTAACTTGCTCAACTTGGTGTTTGTTGAAAATCACTTAAAAACGTTGTCATGGTGCCTTTTAGCTTTCCAACTGCTTGTGTTTTGATGCTGGGGACAGTATGCTGGTGATAGTTGGGGGAAATGCAAAGGTATCATCCTGGCAGCTGCACTAGTGCAGTTAACAACAATGCAATAGGTGGGCCTTCAGCTAGGGACACTGGAAGATCTGAATCATCTTTGCCAGCTAACTACTTGATCAATTCAAGGTAAGTGACCTTCCTTCTTTGCCTCCTTACGAGCTTATTGCCAACTATTTCCCTCCCAGTTATTATGATATTATTTAGATCATTTTGCAACTTCTGGTTTTTTTCCCTTTTTCCCTGTCCAATCAGAATATTTCAATTTGTTGTTTTTTATTTATTGTCCTTATTAATCACTCAAGAATTCCTTCTCAATTTACCAAATTTTCTACTTTTGATGGCATTCTTGGGTGTTCTGAATTGAAAATAAAAGGGAAATCTCTGTCTACAGCAGCAACTAGTAAATATCCGTGATTTTAAGTCCTGATAGCTAATTTGGTCAAAAAAACTCCTGATAGCTGCTAAAAATTTTCAAATCTACTTAGTTTTGATTATATAACTTTCATATCATAAAACTGAAGTTCATTTCCTCTTTTCTGTGTGTTATGGATTAAATGTGTTTTTTTCCCTCATGTTCGTGATGTGATTGTTTCTGAATATTGTCAAATGTCAACCCCAGTAAGCTGAGACCTGTTATACTGGCTGAACGTGGTTTGATTCATGCGATGGATGCAGAAAGTTTTCATTTTCGTTTTGTTTATTTTCTTTTTCTGTTTTGGTTTTGAGGAAAATTTTTGTGTCATTTTGATTGAATTTAATACAAAACCAGCTACTAAAATATGTGACCCTGGGTTTTTAGTTGGACAAGTGATTGAGAGTATGCGGATTGTGAATCTGTTGAATCTGTGTTTTAAGCTAATTGATTAGGTAATAAGGATGACAGTTGTAGTTCATTTCCGATTGGCTTCGTGACATTGATTATGTTCCTTTGACCTAGTATTGCTAATAATTTTTGTCTTGTAATGCTTAGTGTAAAATGCTTCACTAATTTTGATAGCTATCCATATCAGTAACTTGTGCGTCCAATTCCTCTCAACACACTGGTTTTGTATGTGCAGGCGTCAACCACAGCTAACCCCATACAAATTGAGGTGTGATAAAGAGCCTCTAAACTCCAGGTAATCCCTGCTTATAATAACACCTGTTTTTAATGTATTGTTTAATTTTAATTCATAGATCATGAGCATTCTATGCTTTATGATGTGGGGGTTGCATATATTCTTCAGTTGTATTATTGGCTTTTGTTAATTTTCACTCTAAACGCATAGCTAACAGTAGTTAAACTGTGTTGTTATTATCAATTAATTTTTCTTGCGTTTATATCATCTTGACCCAACCCCACCTAGTGGGATAAAGCTTTGTTGTTGTTATGTCATCTTGATGTAGAAAATTTGAATATTAAATGTCAATATTTGTATCTCAGACTTGGGCCGCCAGACTTTTTTCCCCAAACACCAAATTGCCCTGAGGAGACTCTAACAAGAGAATATGTGCAATCTGGATATAGAGAGACAGTTGAGGGCCTTGAGGTAGAATGATAAAATTTCTCTTTGGTGTATTCCATTTGGCTGTATTACAAATGATGATGTTCAGTAGCAGATTTGACAGTGTGTACTTGATTTATACACATCCATTTATTGGTTATCTCATGGTGTTTTGAATTTAGCGGGAGCACTTCTGAATTATCCATGGATTGTATTGTGCTATGTTTTGTTGAATGTATTTAGTAGCCATAATATATTGGCATTTCTTCTATCTTGGCCTTGCATTTCCTCCAAACGCTCTTTCGTATTTATTCTGAAAGAGTGGTAGATGCATACCTCAAACCTTTATAACTATTTTCTTACAATTTACTCCATTGCAGTTCTTTTGTAATATTCAGCAGCCTCAGTATATTCAAGTTTTAATAATGTCCTTTTTTATTTCATTTTTTTTGGTTCCCCAGGCAATGTTACATATAATTTCACATCCCAATTAAAGCACTGTGGTGTGGCAGCATCATTTTTTATTCAAAAGCAATCTGTTGTGATGTCAAATACACTTGTCTTTTTTTTTTTTCAGTCTGTCCACTGCTTCCTGTTTTAGGATGATGATTTTTTTTATTTAATATTTTTTGGTGAAAAGATGATCTTGTTTTATTTCAACTTTGTTTTTGGTTGTACCTTGATGTCTAGTTCGGTGCTGGTATTGGTCAGATTGTCTTACGTTTGGAATCATATTTCTTTTCAACCTTTTCTGTACATCTCTTGTTCATGATAATTGAAGCACTGGTACAGTCTGCATTCTTTACTTCTATCTTTGTTTGATGAATAATTGATAATCAATCTAAGAATAAGAATACTTAAAAATTAAATTTACTTTTCCTGATTTCCTGTTATCTAACGTTGGGATACTTTCTTGAGTCATCAGGAAGCAAGAGAAATTTCACAGAACCAGGTTCCACACCTTAACAAGACAATTGTTCTAAATTGCAAAGAGGTAAATCTGCTATCTTGGTGATGTAACCATTCTATTTATTTTTGTTTTTGACAAAAATAAGCAATTTAATTCCATCTTCTTTCCAGGCCATCAGAAAACGTCTAAGGGCTATCAATGAATCTCGTGTTCAGAAGCGGAAGGTGATAATTTTTATTGTTTTTGTTATGTTTTCGGAAAATAGTGCTGCAACAATGTCAATTATGTACTTTTCTATTTTTGTCTGCTGTGAAATTTAGTGGCTGATATGTCAATCTCTTCCAGTTTGTTGAAAATTTTGACATAACTTGTAGTGCTTACTTTGACAGGCTGGTCAAGTCTATGGTGTCGCTCTTTCAGGATCACAACTCACGAAGCCTGGTGTTTTCCCTGAACTAAGGCCATATGGTGAAGACGTGCGGAAAAAATGGATTGAGGTATATGCAATTGGTAATTAGAAAAATTAGGATGCTGACTTAGCTAGGCATTATCTGTATATATTCGGTCAAGTACAAGCATTAGTATATGTAGGGCAAACACAAAATTTAATTTTAAACCAACATGCAACTGCAAAATAGTGTAAAATTTGCAGAACATTGCATGGTTGAAGGAAAATTTAGAACAACATTTAATTAAAAATGCTATCTGAGATTAAAAATGTGGGGTTTTGGGCGCCCCTCTCCTTCCTGATCATGATTGGCTACCGTACATTCTGTTGAGTCATTGACTTATCATAGTCACTAAAGTTTGTTATTTGACCTTATTTGAATGCGGCAATCAACTCTAGGGATTAATCAACGAGGAAATGTTGAAAGATTTACCACCAAATATGAGGAGAATATCAGTGAAAAATGCTTGAATGAATGGTTTGGACCTCTCCTTGGGATGGGCCAAAATAAAACGTAAAAGAAATATGAATCCTTCTATATGAAACACATTAAATGGTAATATATTAAATATGCTTATATGCTGAGTAGTCTAGTACTACATATTTGCCTAATTCACGAACTTAAAACGATCCTTGTCCTGTAAAATTTTTTTAATAAATTGATTAAGCTCTTACTTTAGGATGATATGCTTGTCAAATTCTTGAGTGCTTACACCAATGTTTGGTTGTGGTCTTGTTTGAGGACATTGCTGCTATAGCTATTGCTATTGTTTCAATAACTTTAACTCCTTAAATTTTTGTTACAGGGCTTATCTCAACAGCACAAGCGATTACGTTCTTTGGCTGATCATGTTCCTCATGGTTATAAGAAGAAATCACTTCTAGAAGTTCTTATCAAGAATAATGTTCCATTACTGAGGGCAACCTGGTTTATTAAAGTAACTTACCTCAACCAGGTGGGGGTACATCAGTGCTTGTGTATATCTTAAGTACCATTTCCCAAAGTTTGTTCCTTTTAATAATGGAAGCTAGGCTGTGTTTGAATTTTGCAGGTTAAGCCTGGATCTGCCTCTGCCTCATTATCTTCAGGAATTGCTGATAAAACTCAGCTGACTCGTTCTGAGCATTGGACTAAAGATGTTGTTGATTACCTGCAATCTCTACTGGATGAATTTTTCTCAAAAACTGCTTCTCATTTTGCTCCAAATAGTCGAGATCGATCACCACAAATGCCTTATGCTGGTTCACTGCAGCACAGAATTGATTCATCATCATCTTTTTCTGATTCTGATGAGCCATCCCTACATTCTAAATGGTGGTATGTTGTGCGGCTTCTGCAATGGCATCACACTGAAGGGCTGATTCTTCCCTCTCTTGTCATTGATTGGGTTTTGACCCAGCTAAAGGTATTAATCTTGGCCAACCAGTTGCCTAGCCTTGCTCTTTTGCATATAAGTGATCTTCTTAAAGGTTTCATTCCTTCAGGTTTTGATTCACGGCATTTCTGCTTCTTTCAGGAAAAACAAATGCTTGAGATTTTACAGCTGCTATTGCCCATTATTTATGACTTTTTAGAAACCATTGTTCTATCTCAAGCATATGTACGTAGTCTTGCTGGAATAGCACTTCGTATCATCCATGATCCTGCACCTGGTGGATCAGATCTCGTTGACAATTCTCGGAGGGCATATACAACTTCTGCTCTGATTGAGATGCTTCGGTATTTAATTCTTGCAGCACCAGATACTTTTGTTGCTTTAGATTGTTTTCCTTTACCATCGTGTGTGCTTTCGCATACAGTAAATGATGGAAATTTTGTACTAAAAACATCTGAAGTGGCGGGAAAGATAAAAAGTAGTTCAGAAGAGGTTGCATTTATGTTTAGAAGTAAAGGACTTGATGCACAATATCAATCATTGTCATTTAGCCATGTTATTTCATCCATTCAAAAACATGCAGAAGATCTTGTGAAAGCTGCAAACCCAGGCTATCCTGGTTACTGTCTAGCTAAGGCTGCTCAAGTGTTAGATAGGTCCCTTGTATTGGGTGATATACAAGGAGCTTATAAGTTACTGTTTGAAAACCTTTGTGATGGGGTTGTATCTGAAGGGTGGATTTCAAAAGTCAGCCCTTGCTTAAGGTTATCACTCAAGTGGATTGGGACTGTGAATACAACACTCATTCATTCTGTGTTTTTCCTTTGTGAGTGGGCAACATGTGATTTCAGGGATTTTCGGAGTGCTCCCCTGTGTGACATAAAGTTTACAGGTAGGAAAGATCTTTCTCAAGTGCATATAGCAGTTAGGATTTTAAAGATGAGGATGAGGGATATGCGGAATCCTTCAGGGCGAAAGACTGAAAGCATTCATGGAGTCAGCAACTTAGCAAAATCTTCTGGACAGAGTACTCAGACCTTTATGGTTGATGTGTCAAAAGTAAAATCTAAATCAAAAAATGGATACAGTAGTAGAAGTTCTTCACTTATGTTTGAAAGCCCAGGCCCCTTACATGATATTATAGTTTGTTGGATTGATCAGCATGTGGTCCACAAAGGTGAAGGTCTCAAGCGACTTCATTTGTTTATAGTGGAGCTCATACGGGCAGGTATATTTTACCCCTTGGCATATGTACGCCAGCTGATTGTAAGTGGGATAATGGATGTTAATTTAGATGTGGTTGACCTAGAGAGACAGAAGAGACACTACAGAATCCTGAAGCAACTTCCTGGCCAGTTTCTGCGTGATGCTTTGGAAGAATCAGGCCTAGCTGAGGGGCTGCAGCTTGTGGAAGCTTTGCAAATTTACTCAAATGAACGGCGCCTCATGCTTCATTCTCCTCTTAGTGATCACTTTAATGACAATAATGGTGCTGGTTTATCTGGTCTGAAGAAACAAATTCCAGATTCCACAAAGGATGGAGCTTCCATAGGTCAAATTGATCAATGGAAAAATGTCCGTTCTAAACCATGTTCAAAAAATGTAAAAAATGATGTTGATATTGAAGAACTGAAAGAAGCCATCTCAATACTGCTACAGTTACCTGATATCTTTTCTAATTTGAGCTCTGTGGGATCGGATGAATCTCAAGGAAGTGTTAAAAGGCCTATTGGGTCTCCTCAGAGCAAGACTGATCTGGGGGAAGGTACACCTGGGTGTGAAGAATGCAGAAAGGCAAAGAGACAAAAATTGAGTGAGGAAAGAAATTCTCTTGGTCAAGGTCATTCTCCAGTTCTATCTGATGATGAAGATACATGGTGGGCGAAGAAGGGGCTCAAGTCCTTGGAGCCTGTGAAAGTTGATCAACCGCTTAAACCAATCAAACAGGTTACCAAAAATCGCCAAAAGACTGTGCGCAAAACCCAAAGTCTTGCTCAATTGGCTGCTGCTAGAATTGAGGGTAGCCAAGGAGCATCTACTAGTCATGTCTGTGATAACAGAGTTAGCTGCCCTCACCATAGAACTGCCAATGACAGTGATATTCCAAAGTCAGTGGATGGAAATCGAACAAGCCGAAGTGGGGATATTGTTTCAATAGGGAAAACACTAAAACGGCTCCGTTTTGTTGAGAAAAGGTCAGTAACAGTTTGGTTGATGGCCGTAGTTAGGCGTCTTGTAGAAGAGACTGAGAAGACTGTTGGTAAGGTTGGCCAGTTTGGTAGGCCTTTTGCTGTTGTGGATGATCGAAGTTCAATACGGTGGAAACTTGCTGAGGATGAACTTTCTGCTATACTTTATCTGATGGATATCTCTGATGATTTAGTATCAGCTGTCAAGTTCCTCCTCTGGTTGCTGCCTAAGGTTGTCAGTAGCCCCAATTCTACTATTCATAGTGGAAGGAATGTTCTGATGCTGCCAAGGAATGTGGAAGGCCAAGTTTGTGATGTGGGAGAGGCTTTTTTGCTATCATCGCTCCGAAGGTTTGCAGTGTTTTAATTTCAATATATGGTTTTTGTTTGTTCAATGTGCCCACTTTTAATGGATGGCAAGTTTAACATGTGAATTCCCCTCCATTCCTCATCTTCCTTCTCTATATATGATGCTGTATTGCCTTCTAATGGCTTAGCCTTTTATATCTTGAATAGAGATATAGGTGATTTAAGCAGCCTCTTTTTGGCCAATAACTTATAATGTGTTATATAATGTATTCTACTTCAATTATAATTTTCATCAGAAGTGCCTAATAGACTTGCACCCTAGTATTTAATGTGATCCTCTGTTTTTTTTAATCTCAAGTCAATGAGGGTAGTTTCAACAAAAGCTACATTATTTTGATTGCTGCTTAGACATGCTCAAATGACTTGAACTATTAGATTGGTAAAATGCAACGGGTGGGTTTTAAGTTTTTAAAAATAGAATATTTGTTCTATAGGTTTGTTTAGTGTCCAATAGGGTTTCCACAATTTTGTTTGAACTTTTTCCACATTTTACCTCGCAATGAATCTTTTTCTTTGCTATATTCTTGTTTTCTGTCTTTTGATAAAAATTTTTTTAATGTGTAAAATATTATTGAACCAGTGGCTTATGAGCAATTTACTTTTGCATCTCTTATTATTGTGTTGGACTGTTTCCTTGTTAATTGAGATGGGTCTCATGCATTGTGTTTGGTCCAGGTATGAAAACATTCTAGCTGCAGCAGATCTTATCCCTGAAGCTTTGTCAGCTGCTATGCATCGTGCTGGAGCTATTGTAGCATCCAATGGAAGAATTTTAGGTTCAGGAGTCCTACCCTTTGCTCGTTATTTGTTGAAAAAATATAGCAATGTGACTAGTGTCATTGAGTGGGGGAAAAATTTCAAGGCAACATGTGACAAGGGACTTGCTTCTGAACTTGAGTCTGGACGTTTAATGGATGGTGAATTGGGGATCGCACTTGGAGTAGCTGCAGGAATTGAGGACCCTGATGATGTTTTCCGTCAAAAGATAAGTGGTGGGCGGTTATCCAGAGTAGGTTTGGGCATGAGAGACATTGTGCAACGTAAGGTTGAGGAGGCAATTCACTATCTGTTTGGGAAAGAGAGGAAAGTATTTACTTCTAGTACTATAAAAGGTCTTGCTGTTGAAAAATGGGATAATGGATGTCAGACTGCTCAACAAATAGTCATGGAGCTGGTTGAGTGCATAAGGCAGACTGGTGGTGCCGCGCAAGAAGGGGATCCTTCTTTGGTCTCTTCTGCTGTTGCTGCCATTGTTAGTAGTGTAGGCCCAACATTAGCAAGAATGCCTGATTTTTCAGCAGGAAGTAGTCATTCAAGCACTACAGCAGCTATAACTTTGAACCATGCTAGGTTCATTTTGCGAATGCATATAACTTGCCTTTGCCTGCTTAAGGAAGCCCTTGGAGAGCGCCAAAGCCGTGTATTTGAAATTGCACTTGCTACAGAAGCTTTTACTGCTCTTGCTGGAGTTTTTGCTCCTGGTAAAGCATCCCGAGGTCAGTTTCAAATGTCTCCTGAAGCCCATGATACTAATACTAATATGTCAAATGATGTACAAAACAATTCTAATAAAGTTGTGGTTGGTAAAGCAACAAAAATTGCTGCTGCTGTCTCTGCACTTGTTGTTGGTGCAATTATATATGGGGTTACAAGCTTGGAAAGAATGGTAACAATTCTAAAATTAAAGGAGGGGCTGGATGTAGTACAATTTGCAAGAAGTACAAGATCCAGTTCTAATGGGAATGCACGTTCAGTTGGGGCTTTTAAAGCTGATGGTTCGATTGAACTTTATGTCCATTGGTTTAGATTGCTTGTTGGGAACTGCAGAACCATCTGTGAAGGATTAGTGGTGGATCTCTTGGGTGAACCTTCCATTATAGCTCTTTTAAGGATGCAGCGGATGCTCCCTTTAAGTTTGGTCTTTCCACCTGCCTACTCAATATTTGCCTTTGTCATGTGGAGGCCTTTCATTCTGAATGCAAATATTGCAGTCCGTGAAGACATGAATCAACTGTATCAGTCTCTTACAATGGCCTTGAATGATGCAGTGAAACATCTTCCTTTTCGAGATATATGCTTGAGAGACAGTCAGGGCCTTTACGATCTTATGGCTGCAGATGCAAGTGATGCTGAATTTGCAAATTTGCTTGAGTTGAATGGCTCTGATATGCATTTGAAGTCTAAGGCCTTTGTTCCTCTTCGTGCTAGGCTTTTTCTGAATGCCATTATTGATTGTAAGATGTTACAATCTATGTTTATGCAGGAGGATGGGAGCCGGATTTCTGGTCATGGTGAGTCTAAAATTCGGTTTACTGATAGTGAATCAAAGCTGCAGGATAAGCTTGTAAATGTTTTAGATAGCTTGCAACCTGCCAAATTTCACTGGCAGTGGGTGGAACTCAGGCTGCTTCTTAATGAACAAGCCCTCATTGAAAAACTTGAGGCGCATGACATGTCCTTGGCCAAAGCTATACAGTTGTCTTCACCCAGTTCAGAAAAGGCTGCTTCTGCTTCTGAAAATGAGAACAATTTTATAGAAATTATACTCACAAGGTTGTTGGTCAGACCTGATGCTGCGCCCCTTTTCTCAGAGCTGGTTCATCTTTTTGGGCGATCACTGGAGGATTCTATGTTGTTGCAGGCAAAATGGTTTCTTGGAGGCCAAGATGTCCTTTTTGGTCGGAAGACTATAAGACAAAGGCTAAACAATATTGCTGAGAGTAAAGGCCTTTCAGTTAAAACCCAGTTTTGGGAACCCTGGGGATGGTGTACTCCTGGTAGTGATCCATTGACTAACAAGGGGGACAAAAAGAAATTTGATGCTGCTTGTCTTGAAGAAGGAGAAGTTGTTGAAGAGGGAATGGACTTGAAAAGGACTGTAAAAGGGCCCTCTCATGGGTCTGATTCAGAAAATTTGACATTAATTCAGCAGCATGTGACTGAAAGGGCTCTTATTGGGTTGATACTTCCTTGCATTGATCAAATCTCTGAAGAATCTCGCAATTCGTTTGCAAATGATCTGATCAAACAGTTGTATAATATTGAGCAACAAATAACTGCTGTTACACGTGGGCCAAGTAAACCAGCTGGAAGTACTCCTCCTGGAATTGAAGGTCAAACAAATAAAGTAAATAGCCGCAAAAATATAAGAGGTGGTAGCCCTGGGTTAGGCAGACGACCAACAGCTGCTGTAGTATCTGCTACCGATTCTGCCCCACCTTCTGCTGCAGCATTACGTGCTTCAATGTCATTGCGGTTGCAATTGCTCATGAGATTTCTTCCTATTCTTTGCACGGACAGGTAATTTATGATTAGATTTATTATCTTCACAGGCTTTTCCTTTGCTATTTTTGAGATAGCTGTCTTGTTTCCTGAATTATTGTTGCTGTCCTACAGCTGTCTTTACTATATCAGAGTGAAATCGGAATAATCTTAGATGTTGTTTACCATTTTGTATATCTGCGAAATGTTTACTGATTGAGCCTCCTGTATCCTAGCCCATTTGCTGTTATAGAAGTGGGGGTACTCTTTAGAGGTCTGATAAATACAATGTGGTCTTTCTAACATTTTAGCAAGATGTCTGCATGCTGCAGTATGATGTGTTTGAGCTGTTAGACTGATAATGATATGTTTTTTCTTCTATCATAATTCATGATGGTTCTGAAAACTTCCTTTTTGGTGTTGGTAATGGTAACTAAACTGGTCGTGGTCTATGTAATTCTGAAATTATGAAATACTTTTAGCAAACAAAATATCTGTAGTTGGTAGAACTGTCATATTTTAGAATGATGAATTCAATTTATGTGTGTTTATGTATTGAATTTTGCAGGGATCCATCTGTGCGGAATATGAGAAACTTGCTTGCTTGTGTAATTCTTCGTCTGCTTTGTAGCCGGGTGGTGCATGAGGATGCTGGCACTTCTGTGAGTGCCATGCATTCTTCTCTTTTGAAGAGGGAAGTGGAATCACCTTCTGAAGCTGCCTTGGTAGATTTTTCTGTTGACGGTTTGTTTGATCTCTTGTTGTGGGTTTTGCATGCATTGTTGAGTGATTGCCTTCCGTGTTGGCTCAAGTCAAAACCTTCCTTGAAGACAACTAATGAACCTAGCAGGGATTTTTCTGCTTCTGACCGAGAACTAGAGACTTTGCAGGTTGGATATCTTAGTGTATGAATTTACTGCTTTTGCATTCAGTGGCCATTATTAAGGCATTTTGGCCGTATTTGATATTTATTTAATGCTATTTTATATTATCATAAAGAAACTGCTTGTAAAATGTGTAGGATTTCACAAGAAATTGCTTTGAAAGTGTTGGGGAGGGAGCTTAAACTAAATATATCATGATTCATTGTCAAGTTACTACAATATTTGGGTACTTTTGACCTTAAGCTATGGTTCATAGGGGGCCAACATATAGGCAACTTTCAAGGTCTTGTAAAATAAAATCAACATTGTGGAAACAAAGTATTCCATGATATTACCTCCAGTAGGATGATGTATGTAAGTTAAGGTCTCATGTTTGAGAACGTCTATGTAATTTGATAATCAACAGTAAGGAAGCCGACTGTAATATTGGAAACTAAAGAAACCATCTCTAATTTTGACCCTCCCTAGGAAGGCCGCTATACTCTTAAACTTTGTGCAGAATGAACTCTTCATGTTAATGATTAGTTGCAATACAAGGTTTCTTGAATGGAACATCTTTACAGGACCACACATGGTGGATGGCAGGATTTTCAATTTTACCATAATGGCTTGATGAGTTTCAGTTATTTTACCTGTATCAGAAACTTTGAATGTTCCTTATTTTTGAATGATGAAGTTAATCAGGTGAAAGTTGTCTTGCACATCTAATGCTCTATTTTTGGTTGCAGAATGAACTCGATCGTGTGCAATTGCCAGACACTATCAGGTGGCGAATACAAGCTGCTATGCCAGTACTCCATCCATCTATGCGGTGCTCTTTGTCCTGCCAGCCACCATCTGTTCCAATTTCTGCTATTGTTTCTCTTCAACCAGGTGTTGCAAATTCTGGGTTTAGTTCCAGCAGTTCAAATGTTCCTCAAAAGAATCTGATTCCATCATCAAGAAGTGGAGCTAACACATCAGGGAAGTTGAAACAACACGACAATGACTTTGAAGTTGACCCTTGGACACTGTTAGAAGATGGTGCTGGACTTAGCCCATCTGCTAGTAATACGGCTTTGATTGGGAGTGGTGACCATGTTAATCTTCGAGCTGCTAGCTGGCTTAAAGGGGCAATAAGGATGCGACGAACAGACTTAACATACATTGGTGCAGTGGATGATGAGAGTTAGTTTGACACGATTTTTGATTGGTTTGGCATGCTGGAGAATCCCCTCAGGCAGGTGCACTCGGCGTTCCATTATTTTTTATGCATGCATTACTGGCATGAAGACGCCATTTTGTGCCTGCCCTTCTTGGCTTGAAGAAGGAAGATTGAGGGGTCAGATGATTTGGAAGAAACGGGTAAAGTGGTGGGTCCTTTGTTGAAAAGTTAAGGCAATGTTTTTGAGCAGCCCGTTCTGCAGATGGCCGATTGACTACTAACCTGTTGATCATCCCCTTCCGACTGTGCTTCACTGGCACGGTTTGGGAGATTTGCTGTATATATAGGGATACGATTTTTTTCACTCTTTGTCAATTGATCTGGGTAAGTAATATCTCAAGTGATCTGTGCTGTTTCGTGCCCATGTTTAAACGCACGTTCATCTGCTGTTGCTTCTTTATATATTTTTCTTATTATTGAATTATGTGCTTGATGGAGCATGAAATGTAGCATTCCTTTGTTCAATGGCAAGTCTTGTGTAATATATTTGCCCAGAAAAACCAATGAATTTTTTTTTTTTTTTTTTTTGTCAAGGAAAAACCAATGAATTATGTCAGCTTATTTCAGTTCGCATTTACGAGTTTTTTTATTTTGGTAGACTTCATAATCTATGTTTACAGTCTTCTAACCCTAACATGATCTACTCCCTTTTGTAAGACAAATTCATTTATTTTACTTTTTTTTTGCCAGAAAATTCATTTTACACAATTTACAGTTGATGTTCTGAAGTTATCTTTTTGATGTTTTTAGCAAGTGCTCTTTGAATATTTTTCTCTATTCTCTAAATTAAAACATTCTAAAAGATGTTTTGTGCAACGGAATGGGAGTGTCAAGTTAGATTCTTGAATACTCTATCAAATCCCAATATCCCCAGAAAGGGAATGTGAAGATATGGTTGTGGCGGTTTCTTGTCTGGAGACGACGTAGAAAACGGTTTTTTTTTTTTTTTGCCAACAAAGAGAGCTATTAAATTGAAAACAACACAAAGGTACATAGTCTTAGATGCAGAAAATTAAAAGAAATACAACATAAAAGAAAACGGTTTTACATGCTAGTATTATGTGTACACAAAAAATGCAAGAAACACTATCATATGAGTTATGACACTTGTCGTAAATGTTTGCGGAAGATAGTTCACCGAACTTGCTACTTTTCCCATGTTTATAGACATTTATTTATTAGTAGTTAAAATATAAATTGTAACCAACAGTATTGGTCCTAGGAAAAAATATTTTGACCATTTAAGCATAATCTTTCGAGTTCAAATCCCTATAAATACCAAAAGAAAAAAAAACGGTTTTAGATAACTACAATAGAGATTGGCAATATTTGGACTGTTTAAACCATCTGAATTAATTTATTTCTCTTAAAAGATATTTTATTTGTTTTCAAATGTTGACTTATTCTGTAACATTTCATGCAGATCCAAACTTGCCTAATGATACTATCATTTCATGCAGATCCAAACTTGCCTAATAATACATGCCCAATTGATCGAATTTCTCCTGTACTGCGCCTGCCTGTATTAGGGAAAAAAGTTTCATTAACTCGAAGGAAAATGCTTTCCATGTACGCTAAAGTTTAACACGTTAATAAATATAAGACCCTTGAGTTCATCCAACACAAATTCCATGACAACACAAACGAGAATATTCTAAATAGATTCAAGGACAGTTGAGTAAAGAAATAACGATAATGCAAATAATTTGAGCAAACAGAAATTGGTAATATGTTCCATTAATCAAGCAGTGGGATACGGCAGCTTTTGGCACACACCAATCAGACTTGCAAGGCTATGATGTATCGTTCTTCAAGCAGCTCCTAGTTCCCTGTTCAAGTAGTCAATAAACATTCTCTTTGCACTATCTGCATCTGAAGGAGGAGGTGGTCCGCTTAAACTTGTTTGCCCTGTCAACTTAATGAAGGTACGTCGCATTCTCCGAAGTTCCGGCAGCCCAACTGATCTTGATATGTTGATCGGAGGCAAGTCCTTCCCTACAGAAATCCCATTCATAGGCCCACCCAGAGCTTGAGATTGAGCTTCTACTATGGCATTTGTGACCTCCTGAGTTGCTTTATCCAACTCATAAAGAGAATTAACATCAGAAAAGTGCGTGTTTTGGGTTGCAATAGTTGGCTGTAAAATCTTAACATCTCGAGTTTTGGAGTCCACCGTTTTGGTTATGTAGGATACAGCATCTCCAATGCCCGGAGAAGATTTTTCTATCCCATTCCTATGAGGCCAAAGCTCATACAAAGGTGAATCCCAACGGTTTCTTCTGTCTGGTTTCTCAAACCTTCTAACCAAATCTTCAAAGATTGTATCATCATAAGCAGCTTCCCCTTTCTCCCTACGTTCTACATTCCATTTCCTACAGTGGGTTTCTTCAACATCACAAAACAGCACACAGTATCTAATGCCTGTTGCACGAGCCAAACACCATAGCTCATATCGATAGCCTTTGATATTATTCAAATAATCTATTATAATGATGTTGTCTTTTGACAACGACCTATCTACTTCTGACCTAAGAAGACCTCTTAAATTCTTCTCTGCAGGCATATTTGCGTAACTCTGATTACGATCAAGATGGAAAAAAGCTTCATCTATGACCCTCACTTGCAATTTTGTCTCTGATTCTTTGAGGGCTTCGGCCAGACACAGTGCAGCTTTAGACTTCCCACTGCATGGCTGCCCACATATCACAACCAATGCCATTTGGGAAAAGTTTGAGTGTTATACCAAGGAAGCAATAAAGTTCATGACTTTATAAGCAATATCTGCAAGAAATTGAGGGCAGATGAGCGACTTGTCAGTAATTTGGACACAGAATTTTACATAATTTTCTAGTGTTTTAGATTAATTCACTGGCAACTTGTTGCAGTAATTTTGACACAGAATTCTGCACAGAAGTATAAGCAATATTTTTTTGACCCAAACCAGGGCTACTAGTTGTGAAATAATTTTAACACAATTTTACACAGAAAAATGGCTCTAGGCATTATTTTAAGCCCAGAACCAAATCACAAGTCGAACATCATTTAAATACAGAGAATCAGAACAGAAGCATTGATGTATGTGCTAAGCGGCACTTTTAAGACCAAAACAGAATCAGCAAGCGTGCAGAAGCGTATATGCAAAAACATGGATACATGAAGAACTTCTAAACCAAAAATGAAATAGAAGTATAATGTAGAGGATTTGTGCAAATACATGGATGTGTGCAGCCCTTCCAAATGTGAAAGTCATGAAGCAATAAAAATGTGCATCAACGATTATAGCACTCTCAGGTCAAAAGCAGAATCGCAGCACGTGAAGCAATTAAAATGCATAATTTGGCACTAAAATATACATAAACACAGCACTTTTAAGTACAAATCAGAAATACATGATATAAAGCCATTAAAATGCAGAATTGTGGTCATACACAGCAAGAACTACAGCATATGAATTGGAAGACAAGTTCGAATAATGTTTCCATGTTATCAATTCAAGCCTGAAATTTGACAAATCAAGAATCCCATTCCTCACACATACATAGAACAACACTGCCATGATTGTACAGAATCAAACCCATATCACCAAAAGAAAAAAAGCCCTGTTCTTTTTTTTTTTTGAGTGAAAGAAAAGCCTTGTTCTTTACATGTCAGCAAAGATCACCTTGTCAAAACAAGGTAGATATGGATGAACCCCCCCTAAATTAAGGAATTGATAAGCTAAAATCTTAGAGGAACTTTTCTATAGATCCTTAGTTTATTAAAGGCTTCATAAAAGTTGATCAAACTTTTGCAACCCAACCGTACTTTATCCCGAATACTCAACACAAGTTAACATTTGTTAAAGAAAACTTCTTAATTCCCAACTCCCTTAAATAACTGAATACAACTGGATCTATAAATAAGAAAACTTACTAATCCTAATATGATTCAGAATATCAAGAAAAAACAATATCCTAAATATTCTAAAAATGATATACCCAATAGATTTTACAAAATAATATCATCTAATAGATATACAAAGGATTTATTCAAAAACTATACTAAATCCAAAAACTAAATTAACAGATAAAACATGAAATATCTGGAATAAAAAACTATTAATCTTAATCGTATGTGAGCTCTTGGATCACCATCAAAGGAAGCTTCAATTAGTAATTCCATTTGATGTTCTTCTGCATGAAAATCATGTTGAAACAAAAATGATGGCATTTGAATATCTGAATAGATGTTCAACCTCAAGTTTCCAGCCAAAAACTATGTTGGAAGTCATGCTAGGATTCATTGAGAGCAAAACATCGTGTGGACAGATTACAGCTCGTAAAATCATATGTCAAAAACTCAAATCAGAGTATGAAAGAGAAGGCTAAAGAAAACTAAAATCTCAATTCGCAAGAGATAAACACCATCGGGAGAGCATGTATCCAAATCCCCCGCAAGTCCAGAGCATGTTGGAGAAGAATTGGACTAGAAGAGGATACCTCTATATGCTTCACTTCTTGGGGCTGACTTCTTCCTCTGCCTCCTTCAGTCTTTTCGTCTATTCACAACGATCGAGCCCTCTGCTCCTTTGCTGTCTTTCTCTTCCTCGAGATTCTGAGCAGCCTCTACCACTGTGAGGAAGTCCGAATTGCGCTTCCATTAAACGCAATGCAAGTCTGCGTTTCCACCAATATTCCAAAATAAAAAAATAAATAATAAAACTTATAATATGATTCATGATTTATAAATAAACAACCTTTTCTTGTTGATTTTTTATATTATTAAAAGACAAATCTATTATTAATAATTTGGTGGATTATATTAATAAATAATCCCCCAATTGAGTCTCTATCGTGAGTGTTTTAGAGCCCATTTGGTTGAAAAAAATCTACTAATAGAAAAGGAAAATCCTTATTTTTCATTGTGTTCCGTAATTGGATTGCCACTTAGACATGGAAAATGAATTCCTGTGAGAAGCCATTTTCGTTCATCCATAGGAAGATTTCTTCCCACAAAAAATGGTGGGAAGCCAATTTTTATCGTCTAATAGAAAATGTAAAAGATATAATTACCCCTGAAATACAAATAAAAACTCAATTTTCTCACTTTACCACCATTTTACAGAGCAACATGGTTATTTGATACAATTTTCCTACCTACTTTACCACCATTTTAATCCAATCAAACAAAATTTTTTCTATCAAATCATTTTCCATTACAGTGCATTCCAAAATATTTTTTTGTCTTCCTTTCCATTCTCTTCCATTCCTTTCCTTATAAGATCAGCCACAAAAGATGATTCAAGGTTTAAGATAAGTATTTAATAAGTGCAACTTGAATAGATAATTTAAATAAGTTCAAGACAAATATGAAGCCAGTACTTCCTACTTAGTATTCGTTATTAAATATTTGAATGTAAAATCGAAATTACAATGGACAAAAATAAATAGTAGTTATTAATTAAAATATCTTTATCTGATTGTGAAGAAGACTCGATTAACGTAAACGGCAATTACCATTTCGATTGTTGAATATTTTAAACGACATGTGCAGCAAATTCTAATTGGAAAAAGAACTATCTGCGGCGATCAGTTCCTGAACCTAAACTTTGACATGCGAGCAGTTATACCATGTACAGTTATGTGTATGATGTTTGACCACCACATTATACGTCACCGTAAAAATAAATAATAATCCATTGACTGCTTATTTTGTTACTAATATATTTTTCACCTCAATCTTACAATATCCTGTTACCACCGGTTCTTAATATAAAAATAACTTAACATTTTTTATTGTGATTAGTTAAGTTATATAAATTATTCAATCATAATGTATATTTTAAAATATTTATGTGTATTATTAAATTATATATCAATTTATGAATTAGAAAAATTGGTTTAGAGAAAAATAATAAATATATTAGTTAATTAATTTTTTTGATCTCTTTAAAAATATTAATTAGCTCTTATACTAAAAAAAAAGAGGAGATGGAGTAGATAGTATAAAATTGGGCGGTCAAATATCATGGACGTCATTGCATATGGCACATGGAGGTCAGGTCAACATTTCTTTTCTTTTCTTTTCTTTTTCTTTTTTTCTTTTTTCTTTTTATTTAATTTATCGTTGAGGTAGTTGATGTGAATTCTCATAACTTGCACACCTCGCTTGTAATTGTCCATCAATTGAATTCAAAACCATGCCATTGTGTTAGAAGCTAACCTTTTATTGTTATATAACTTACTAAACCGATTATTAAAGCTTTATTTATATTATATTTGGATAATTAATTTCATTTTAACTTCATATATATTGAATGAGTAGAAGTATTTGTGTTCATTAAATTAATTGAAAAAAAAATCAATTTTTCAAAGAAAATTACATCAAGGGCCCAACCAAGGAAATGTTTAGAATCTTTCAACCAAGGACTTTTCAAGTATTATTTTCCTTGATTAGACCTTAATTTATAATTATAAATAAAAAAATAAAAACTAAAAAATATTTTTTAGTCGTTCGTGCATGTTCTTCTATTAAAAA
>QFDD01002096.1:0-24916 GCA_006871305.1 Vachellia collinsii | reverse complement strand
TTTTTAATATAATTTATACTCTAAAGGTTAGTTTGTGAGAAATTTTTATTTTGACTTAAGTAAACATGCTTTAACAACAACATACCAGACATGCCCCTATTAAATTAAGCCATTTGATTAAAGAGAAACAAAACATCACATCAATGTCAAAACCACATAAGCTAAATTACAATCTTATAGAAGAAAGAAGACTTATCATTAAATTTCTTATATTAATATACAATTTTATCTCCCTGTATCATTGTATCATTGTGTAGACTTTGTATTCTTAAGGAAGTATATATTAAATATGGATAAAATTTAAAATTTCTTAAATTTTAAGAGTAAAAGTGTATGGCCAAGCCTTCTAATGTATGTATGCGTGTGTATCAATTCTTTCATACTTTTCATCAACTCAAAAGTATATCTTCTCTCTAGCAGATTGACCAATTCGTATATTAACTCATGTACTGTTTACCCTCGTAGCAAAATAACATCAGTTTCAGAACCAACAATCACCGAACTTTAATATAAAATCATTTCTAAACACACATTAAAGTTGTGAAGTTAAGATAAAACGTGGTCGGTGGCCAAGCCTTCTAGATAAGATATATAATATAAATATAGTATTATATATATAAATAATATGAAACAATTATGTCATCTTTACAGCAAAAGTTTTATGGTCGTCTAGCGCGCAGATTGGCCATAATCCGTATTAACACATGCACTCCTTGACTTAATTATCTATGATTCTATGTACTGCTAACCAACACTATATATGTAGGTAATAGCTAGACAACTTTAATTTGTGACGTTTCATTACCAAAAAAATGTTTCCGAACAATAATATCAAAGGAGAATTGGGGAAAGATCCTCAATTTAAAAATTAATTAGAGAATAAAACTTATTCAGTTGCACATAACATGAAAGCTCAATTACATATATGTGAAAGATTTTATTTTATAATTAATTTTACAGTGGAGGACTTATCCCCAATTCTCCTAATATCAAATAAATTTTATTTTACTTCCAAAAACAGAAGGACAAGAGAAAGCCGTTTATAGCTATAGCTAGAAAGCTAGTTTTATGAATTCGTTTGTGATTCAATATTTCCAACAACAAAAAATGGCTCTGTGTGTGTGGATTAGGCTTAATTAATCCAAATACAAGACTGCCACCTTCCAATATGCTTATTAATAAAGTTAATTTAAGGATGACTTGGAACCACACTTGGTCATTCCATAATGATTATTCCTTTGTCTCTAATAAATACAAACTAATAATAAGCATATGATTTTAGCCCATTGTCTTCCTTAATTAATAAATAGGTACGTACTCTATTCGAATCCAGCTCATAGCTCTAGCAGCCTTCTATATATTTTTTCAACTTTACAGCTTTAATTCCATGAACTACATATTTGATATGACATCGCACAGTGTTTACTGTCATTTAACTTTCATAAATATTAACTGAAAATTACTTTTTTTTTGTCCAAAAAAAAATCGTGTACTTAAAGTGAATAGTGATCGATGTAAACATTTGTGCCATATGTGTGTGCGTGCGCCCGTAAAATAAATTAGTTTTTCTTAATTAGCTTATATTATTGGGGGGAAATGTAAAAATGAGGTTGATATATATATTAGGTTAAAAATAAGAGGGAAAAAGTTGTAAAGGCCAGTATGTACGGTCAGTACTGAATTTCAAATGGGGTCATTTTTTGTTGGATTGTTTAACTTTGCACGTGTACGTTCTTCTACAATTAATGGCTAAAAATAAATCCAATAACATAAAAAAATTTGGAGAATTGAATACGTAATATAGTGGGACTGGATCTCTTTACTTTCACAATAATATATATATATATATAATGCATTTGAAAATAGATAGAGAAAACGTAAAGATTATGAATATAATAATGAGATGTATTTCATTAATATACAATCATTTTTTTTATGTTTTCCCAAAGGCCTATGGGTGCATGAATGTGCGTAGGAAATTTAAAACGGACAAAAAATGCAATAAAGAAATAATAAAAATATTAATTTATCATATATAGATATATAATTATTTGATATACTTTTTTTTGATGAAATAATTATTTGATATACTCTTAGTTTATAAATGGCCGTCTGAGAAATGTTTTAAATGATAGTAGAATCGGCATCTGTTGATATATCAATTGCGATCTCTAAGGTTAATTAAGAGGGTAAAACTAAATTTTCATCTTAAAGTCATATGTAGTGTATGAAAATATATTACACCCTCTCCTCCTGTATTAATATAAAAACTAATTAACTATTTTTGGAAAATCAATAAAGTTAAATACATCACTTTAAAATATTTATATTTATCATTTTTTTTAAAATTGATTTGTCTGATTTATAAATTTGTATATAATATAATAATACATATGAATAAAAAAAATTTACGTAATATATTTAGCATTTTTAATTACTCTTAAAAAAAGTTGATCAGCTTTTTATATTGAAGACCAAAAGTATCAGTAATTATTGAAACACTGAAAAAAACAGAGTTGATCAATTTGTAAGCCTTCTTTTTCTCTTTTAACATAATTGGTTTGGTGTACTGATTGAAACCCACAAAAAACATGCTTGACTACTTGGGTGAATGAGTTCTTAAGTAATGATTATTAATTATTCTTATTCTTTCTAGACAAACAAAGGTATCTTAGACAAGGCTCATGATAATGTACTGCTTGTTCCAAATCCATCATATCATTAATAATTAACATCTTTAGTTCATTTTGTGTATCTTTGAGATCAAGAAAATTAAATTAAGAGGCGTGTTGTGTCACTCAACTTTCAGGAGTTATTAGCATCACAAAAAGGATGTACGAACACAACATTCAATGCACTTAGATAACTATGTATATTAGTCTTTTTTTTTAATTTAGAGAAAGATAATGTATAATATTGTATTGATAATATTATATAATGTTTTGATAAATGAATAATAGTTTTATAAAATGACATGAAGCCAATCTCGTGTGAATGATCATTATTATGTGTAGTTGGCCAAAAACAAAATCATTATTATGTGTATATATGAGCTGCATTTCATATTAGTCAAAATGTGTGTTGATGGCTTTGCGTGCAATTGCATAATTAGTGATCAGAAAAATTAAAAATCAGTACACATTGGTAGTCAATTTTAATGATAAAGAGAGAGACATCGATCCTTTCATGCATATAAAAAGACACACAATTCAATGGACTTTTGATTCACAATGATTCCAAGAAGAATATATAATCATTCTCAAGAATATGTCATGAGAGAATTACTATAAAATCCTATGCAAGAGAATTAATATCAGAAAGGTCCCATTAATAACTCAAGCAGCTACCATTGACAACTTAAGTTATTCACATTGACAACTTCTTAGGATCTTTCTGATATTAATTCTCTTGCATAGGACTTTATAGTAATTCCCCCATATGTCATTTATATGCATAACCAACCAAGTAATCTCAACTTCTCCAAATATTAACTTTTCTAATTCATTGCAATATTAACTCCTTCTATACCATCCTTATTATTTCTCGCATGCAATTATAAATACACACGTAATGAGGTTTGAGATTTTTCATCGTTTCAATAATATATATTGAAAAAGGAATTAGAAGTAACTTGTAATTAAATAATACTAAAGAGGTATACAAACACATATATCTTTGTAATGATTAAGCCCGATCCCAAGAGATTAACCAATTAGAAGAAATATCCTTTTAAAATTATAAACCGGCAACACTATAACAAACGGGCAATACACACAATTAATATAGGTAGCATGCAACAGGGTTAGGTTAAATATATGAATATTGGAATATTTTGGGATTGATATCTCATTAAAAGCTTACATGAGCTTTTAAATTAGTTGAGTTACAGAACATGTTGCTGGGACAAGGATCGAGAAGAATCTAGTTGCCGGCCACTTTGTGTTTCGTTTCATGAATTTAGTTGGCAAGCAAAAGTATCATTCTCTATATCCTGTTCTGGGATTCCATTTACGAACAAATCAGAATAATCAATAGCATCAAACTACGTCTAATCATCTTGTTATTGGGATCGGTGATGATCACGTTCCATATATATATCCATCTCAGTCTGCAAATCAGGCAACACATTTAGATCCCTCTCCCTCTTTTTTTTTTCACTTGCCACTCGGTCAATGAACGTTACTGGTTAGTTGTTGATTACTTACATCATTTTTCATCTGGGTTGATTAATTATGTCATTTAAGTGTAAATACAAAACAAATCAAGCACTTTTTGCATATGATTGGGTCCTGTTTGCCATAGCGTGTCAAAATCACGTTTATATAAATGGAGATAAAATTCATCTCACATACTTATCTTGTAGACTGTAAATCACGTTGGAAAAGCATTTTTCACCTTTAATCCAAACATACTCTAAAAGCCATGCACTGGACATTCTCTATGCATGATTGGCCATCTGTGTCTTCTAATTTGGCTTTATGGCTAATGAGATATATATTTTATGTACACAACATTTCAATCAGTGCACAGTAATACTATTCATCTCACTTTTTTGCTTAATTAATTAGCATATTCGTTTATTCTTTATGCATGATGATCACTTTATCAAATTGATTCCTTCAAATTGATTTATCGATATCCAACTTTCTTGCAAAGTTTCATCACTAACAGAATCAAATTTGCCTTTAAGATATTCCATCAGCACTTGAAACAAGGCAAAAAAACCGAGCAAAGCCAGCAGCAGAATCTATTGTAATTTGTAAAATATTCAAAAACCATAGAGATAAAGTTTCTCAAATGTAGATATATACAGAGAGAGAGAGAGAGAGATCAAACTCTTTAATCTATATCAACATGTAACTGTAAGTGGTGAACAATATCATGGTATTGAAAATCTTATCAAAATAGTGGTTCAAGAATTAGTGATTAATGAGAGTTGAACAGGTCATGATTAAAACAACATAAATTACTTAGAACATATAAAAACATTTGTGTATAACCATGAAAAAAGTAACATTTAAATACAATTGCATAAATTCATAAGTGAATAGAACATTTATGCATAAAGCACATATAATTCAAGAAAAGAGAGTAATCAACTTCTCACCCAAAAAAAAAAAAAAAACAGAGAGAGAGTAATCAACTAGAGCACAAATATGATGTACTACTATTTTAACTTAGAACACAACGTCATTTCAAGCTTATCAACGGTAGAAAATTATATGAAATCTAATCCAAATAATCCATCTAACCCACCAAGTTGCACCACACATCAATCTTAGGCTAGCCAGGTTGATCCTGAATCAATTATTCCTGACTTTGTTAATTGATCGAATTGACTAAATTACCGGTTCATCAAATCACAAGTTCGATATATGAATAAGTTGATGAAGCATATACAGTATATATGTGTTATAAAAGTGATGTAAAAGAAATGTTGCTTCAGAAAGAAAAAGAGATGAAGAAGAGGATTATGCTTATAAAATAAGGAAGAGGGTATAGGGGTAGTGTCCAAACAAGATTCTGTAATTAATTGAAGCACATGCAAACATTTAATAGGAGAGATTGTGGCATCTTTTACTTTTTTTTGTTGAGCCATCAAAAGGACTCTTCTTGTCAGATTCTTTGTTTTTTTTTTTCCTTTCCCACCCTTTATATCTTTGGTGAAACCAAAACCCCTTCTAATTCAAGTACA
Source organism: Vachellia collinsii (assembly GCA_006871305.1). Lineage (NCBI taxonomy): Eukaryota > Viridiplantae > Streptophyta > Magnoliopsida > Fabales > Fabaceae > Vachellia > Vachellia collinsii. The sequence continues at coordinate 19,221 of QFDD01002096.1, read as the reverse complement.
TATATTTTTCTCATTTTTATATAAAGATTTATGTGTAATTCTTTTGTCCTTCTCCTCTTTGTAGATTGGTTTTGGTATAGGTCATTTTCAGTCAAACTGTTTCTTCTTTTTTCTTATTTTCTTCAATTATGCGCGCGCGTGAGAGAGAGAGGGAGGGAGGGAGGGAGGGATTTTATTTCCTTCATTAGAAGAAAAGAAATTAGGAAGAATTACTGTTATCTCCCAAAAAATAATTATCCAAAAAATTTTAATAACAGGTGAGCAATATAGATTTATTATCATTCATACGTTAAAACTTGTAATTGTATATTGCTAACTTCTTATAAGATTTTTTTGATGCTTACATTTCTTTATTGGGACATTACATGATCCTCACAAAAAATTACTCACTCCCCTGGCTAATTGACTTTGAGGGTTGTTTTAATCCTAAACATAATATCTTAATCCACTTGATTTTTTAAATTTATAATTTTTTAAAATATTCCTATGAATTGTACATATTGAATAAGAGATTAGTATTCAAAGCACATGATTAAAAAAAGTACTTTAAACAAACCAACACACAATTTTTACATATAACTAACTTTTCTTTTCTTTTTTTAATATTTTCAAATTAGTTGTCTTGTTTTTAGATTTAGAATATGATAGTATGATATATTATGCATCCTCCATCTCAAATACGATGAAAACCTAAAACAACAAAACAAGGATACCTTGTAGCTTACCTAAACTCATGTTCAAGTCACACACACACACAAATTCAATTGTTTCAGTTCCTTGTAACTTCTTGGATTGCTTTATTAGAACTAGTGAGAGCTGAATCCCACAGACACCCACATGTATAATATAATAAACTTGAAGAAAATTATATATATATATATATATTGAACTACTATTAGGGTTGGTTGCTATTCCAATGTTTAGCCTTTCAGGAATAACTAAATAACTTTTACAAAAGAAAAATATTCCAAGTGATGATATATATCCAAATTCAATCTTTTTTTTCCAGCTGGCTGGATGGATGCATGCAGGTAATAAAAGAGTGAAGGATAAAAAATTAACTCAAGAAGACAAGAGAAATTGGCAAGTCTATCATAATTAATTTGCATTAGACATAAAAAAAAAGGTGAAAAATGGACCGACTTAAATTCGAATTATCGAGAGTCAATCAATAATTGGCATCATTATATAGCATATAAGGACCACACTGGTCTTGTCACTATGCCCAACACAAATAATGGCAATATATATATATAAACAGCACACACATATATGTATATTATGTATATAGGTGTAGTGTAAAAAGCAAAGAAACAAAACTAGAGATGGTCCACAGAAAAAGGGAAATCTTAGAGAGAGAGAGAGAGAGAGAGAGAGAGAGAGCATGGGGACATGGTTATTCTTCCTTCTATTCAGGGCAACACCCCATGAGAGGAAGTTTGAAAACTTACTCCACATTAAAGCTAAGCCCAAGCCTCTCTTTCTCTCTACACTTTTTTTTTATCTCTTTGCTTTCTGTGTGTGTGTATATATCTCTCTGCGTCTGTCTCTATCACTGGCTTGAGATGGGAGAGAATCTTCCATCTATTCTCACATTTCACAAAAAATTTTCAACTTTTGGTGCCATCCTGATTTCTTGCCTTTGTTAGCGCATTTTCCCACGTGGGAACTCTGTCCACACAGAGAGAGCCAACCCCAATCCCAATAACAAAAAGACGTAAGCCAGATTTGGATAAAATTAGCATGTGGTATAGAGTTAAACATGTGCATATATATGACACTTATACTTTGTATCTTTACTCTTGTCTTGTCCTCAATTAATTTGCTTCCTTCATTTTATTTGTAAATATGTTGATTAGAAGTGTGTTTATAAACTTCTTATTCATGAAGTTATTTATGGCTTATTTATGTAGTATTTATGTACATGTCTATTTCTGACTAATCAATAACGTTTATGACTTATTTGGTTCATGGGATATAACAAATGAGAAATTACTATAAAGTCCCATGCAAGAGAATTAATATCAGAAAGGTTCTATTGACAACTCAAGCAGCTACCATTGACAATTCAAATTACTTGCATTGACAACTTCTCAGGACTTATCTAATATTAATTCTTTTGCATGGGACTTTATAGTAATTCTCCCAAACTAGAGAATGGGATGAAAAAATGACTTTATATAAAACATCTCTCTCTCTTTCTCTCTCACACACGCAGATTAATAATATAAATAAACATTTATCTGGTTCTTAATGTACATTAAGAGCTACATAATTGATTAATTGAAGTAAATTAAAAAAGTGTGGTAGTTTAGTTAATTTGTAACAATTACAATGCAATATCCCAATAAAATACCTTTGTATAACAAATATCTTGTAATTGTTTGAAGTTGATTGCAACTATTGTTGAAAGAGTATAAATACAAGGTAATTTGTGAAATATAAAAGGTAAATTAGATTGATATTTTATATATAGAACCAACTCCAACCCCTAAATTAGCTCTTACATATATCTATATAACCAAAGGAGTACATTTCGTATTCATAACTCAATTATCATGCAATGAAAAATAGTTACCCTTGCAGCATCCTACCAAACAGCCCTAAGTAATGCATGATACATTATATATCTGACTCTAATTAATTATGTTATTTGTGTATATATATTGAACTTGCCTGAAAAAACTCTAGAGAGAGAGAGATTGCATGCTTTAGATTCTTTTAAAAATTATAATAAAAATGTGATATGGCGTACGTATGCTACTACCATTCTACAACATGAAAGGGATATATCATAATATGTTTCAATTCTGGGCCAAAAAAATTACATGTTTCATTTCACCTAATGGTGGTCCAAAAAAAAAAGTAGTTCCACTAATAATTAAGTCAAGCCATTCATCAAACATGGTACAAGATTTCTTTTTTCATTAAAGCATATATTCAATAATTAATACTAGAGGGGGAAATGAAGGAGTATATATATGATTAAAAGGAAACTAAACCGTGTGTGATTCAATTAAGTTGGCTTTATATGAAAACTTAAATGGGCCTGGATCACAATGTAAATTTTACAAGAAATTCTGTAAGGAAAATCAAATTTCGCAAAATAGTAGGGGTGAATATGCTAAATCCACCAACAACAAAAAAATAAAGTTGATAGCTCTCAACAACCTCATTATAATGAACGTACGTAGGCCACGCAATAGAAAGAAGTCAAACTTTAACGGATTGTAGAAACGCTCCAAAAGCCTTATCAGAAAACTGGCCAGCCCTTCTGAAACTGACCCACGAACCATTTCATCGTTTAGTCTATTTTGAAACTGGAAAAAAAATCTCTTTAAAATCCTTTATTTGCGTTGATATATATATATATATCTGTATTCAACAAATGAGTGATGCACGAATAGTAAAAAAAAAGGGATATTGATGAAGGCTGATTAATTACTGTGTGGTCCTCTCTCTCATTGACAACTCTGGACCATCGTAGACATCCTGCACGATTAAAAATATGTATATATTATCATTTCCTTCATGTGGACCACATATGGTTTACTATTTATTATTCTTTCTTTCCTATATGGGAAAAAGATATGCCTAATCAAAGCTTTACTTATTTCTAATAATCTTGAATTGATCTTTCCTGCAACTTCTCTGTTTGCTGATATTTGCTGCAGTTTTTTTTTTTCTTTCCTCCTTTAAACAGAACTGATGGGTCAGTAACACACCATTGTGGAAATATTTGATGTTAGCTTCAATTAGTTGTAATGTAATTTTCACTTAAACTTCATTTCTTTTACATAATCATTCTAAAATTATGCAGTTGCCCATTTCCTCTGATGTTGAACAGTTGCATTCCTAAGCAGTGAAAGAATGGAGTTGAAACTTTAAAATCATTCTAAAAGGCTTGTTTTATATAAAACATTAGCCCACCATAGAGTGAAACTTCTTCAAATTATTTATATGTCACTTTTGATTATAATAACTGCACACCACTCACTAATCAATATTATATTTGTATACAAAATTAAGAAAAAATTACTACAAGGTTCCAAGGAAATGATATAATCACCAAAAAGTCTTCATAACGATAAACAGTATAGATCTGTTGTCTTATATCGTATGCTGCTGACATGTTGTGAATTTTTTTTTTTTTTTGGCGATTACTTTCTTTCCTTGTGAACCCATAATGATTTTCCATGTAATTAACACAAGATGATAATGCACAGATACATTGCTACTTTGTGTCGTTGCAATGATCTACGAATGTTAGATACTTGTCCAGTAAGAGTTGATGCTAGATAACGAGGAATAAATCATCTTCTGCCCACTTTTCTACTAGCGGTTTTAATGAATAGTTGTCATAAATGGATCCAGATGAAATATCATCTTTCCACCACAACCACCACCAAACAAACGCCCAGATAGATAAGTCAATCATTTGATCTTAAACAGTTTGAATTCTTGAACACTTTGTTCATGCTTGAGTTTCAATGAAGAACATGTCTCAACTACAAACTCAGCCATATATTCAATGCTCATCAAGTCCCTGAACAGGGCAAACGTGTGTATATCCATTAATAAAATAAAAAGAAGACACCAAAATGGAAGTAATGTGCTTTAAAAAAAAAAAAGAACCGACTTTTGATATATCTCTCTACAGCAAACTCTACTGAAATCAGCCTCTAGCTATCTGCAAACTTGTACACTCATTCATCTCAATATGTCTATGTGACAAATAATGGACAACAAGCTGTTGGACTAATTAGAAATAGACACATTATCAGACTCTACAAGTCTCCCATTGTTCTGGAGACAATACTTACGTAAAAGTCTTTTAGGTGATTGTAACCAAGTTCTCCAATAAGAACATAACATGTGAAAGCAAAGTTTCAATAATATTGTGTTGAGCTGTCAACGACTTTCAAATGCTATGCTGTTTTGTTTTTGAAGAACTTAATAACAAACACTCAAAAAATCTTTTACCTTTCATCTCCTGGATTGTCTTCTCTGATAACTTGCCCTTTGAGGAGTTGCATAACAGTCTCTCCAAAAATTAACAGAAGGATCAGAACCTGTGGTGCTTCTAGCATCTCCATTCAGAGAGGAACACTTGCAAGCTCTCTGTTTAGCTTTGGTTGACTCGGTGAAATTCATGAAGCTCGGCTTAGGAACGCTCTTTTCCTCGGGGGATGTACATGAAACCGAAAGAGGGCTATCATCATACATGCATTCAGAACTTATAGCAGAAGACGATGATAATGATGATGGAGCTGATAGGCTGGTCATGGGAGGTTTCAGTGAAACCCTGGTTGTCACAGCATTCCTTCTTGCTCTGGGGAGAACGACGTTATCACTTTTCCTCGATAATGGAGTCCTGTCCGGCGAATCAAAGTATCCCTCTGACTTCAACCTGTTTTCCCATGGCTTGGCTGCCATCCACCTCTCTAACAAACTCCTACTGTCTAGATTATCATGCTTGAGTGGAGACATTGGCCTCGAGATTCTCGAGTTTGGACTAGCACTTGCTCTTGATTGCTGAAAACAAACGAAAAGGTAATATATTTTTTTTTTCCAATCTAGTACTACATCATTGATTCCTTAGCAACAATTTTTTCAAGTGTCAAAATTATATTAAAAACCCTATCGCAACCACTCAAGAACTGCTGATAAATGTAGATCAACGTACATAGATATATTTGTAATGAAATGCATGTGACCAGGTCATCCAAGCTTATTACTCAGATGTATCTCACCAATAAAGCAATAAAAGGAATACTAAGTTAGAAGTAAATTCAAGAATGTTCTCGACATATAAGGCATGGATTATGAACTGGGATTCCAAGCACACAACCATAAAACAAAGCACTATGTACGCCAGCATCAATCCAACAAACATATAAGTAAATTTCTGATTACCTGGGTAGAGAGAGAGTATGCCATTGCTCTCTCCCTTTTGATGGCTGCTTCTTGTCTCATTTGTAGCTTTGCTTTGACTTCATCCACACTTCCTGGGATGTCACACCATCCTCTCTGACAGTTCCATTTTAAAACATCCTTAAGAGTAAGTCATGCATGTGAACATGATTGAGTTATGAAAACAAATTGAGAAATGTACTTTGTGATAGATACCTCAGCCTGATTAAGAGCATTACCAGCTTGAGTGTGTTTCCTGTCTGGAGACAAGCTCACACTCCTAGCTTTCACACGAGCTTGAACTCTTACAAGAGCCTGCATGCACCTCAGAGTTACTGCTGCTTGCTTCCTCACTTGCCTCCCCCGAAATATAGCTTGAATCCTCACCACTGCCCTTAAGGCCTTCAAAGCTCGTCTTGCCTGCAAATTTAATACAAGAATATCAAAGTACTACAAGGGAAAAGATAAAACCATGATAAACATGTGTTTACTGTACTAATCCTTCAAAATCATGTCATGCTGCAGAAGAATAAAAATGAAAATTTAATCCAGTTTACCATAATTGACTAGTTAACTATGTTGGTTAACAGTATGTTGACACAGGCTAGAAAAAAATAGGGCCAGGGACTCACACCTTTATTTCCACAGATAGAACATCTTTAAGGGTCGATGCTGTTTTAAGAACTCAATTCTAAATTGAATTCCTATAGAAGGGAAGCTTATAATAAATAAAGCAGTCGGCCAATTAAGCTAAGCTCATTCAATCAAAAAGGCAACAGAAATGAAGCTGACTCGCCATAATTATCTCAATATATATTAAATTCACTACGCGGGAAGAATTTACCTCTCAGAGATTGAAGCTTCAACATGATCAAATTCATTTCAAATTAGAGAAACAGAGGTACTATTTCATCGATATAGCTTGTTCACCAAAAGCCACAGTCAAATGTGTATGCACTTATAACTAATCTCCAAACTCGCGATATTTCAAAGGCTTACCTTTCTCGAAGTTGTGCTAGAATGTGAAATTCGTTTTGGTCGAAGAATGATAAGGATAATTCTAGACTCGAGACTCAGAATAAAGCAGAGTATAAGCAATTTGAATATGAGACCACATACCAAGAATCCTCGAAACAGGGCCTGAATGCGAATGGCAGCCCATTCCTGCTTGATCAACAAGAAACCTTTGGGTGGAGCTCGGACCACAGCAGCCATGGCAGCAGTAAATGCATCATTCGACAGAGAATCAGACTTGTCTGATAGGACCCCATTTCTCTTCTTCGTTGTGCCTTTCGTGGATGGTCCCATCCCCTCAGAAGAGTTCCTCCATAGCCTCCATTTCTTCTTGCTCTTATCAGCATCAGTCTTTTCCTGCGGATAAAAAACAACAGGAACAGAGAGATATCAAATAACGTGATAAAACCCAATGTAGGGTTCAATAGGTAAAATTCCTTACTCGATCATTAGGGGATGGCTTTTTTGAAGAAATGAGCGATTTCAACCACTTTCGAGAACCACCCATGGGAAAATTGGAAGTGAACTTCAACTCCTTTTCGCAGAGCAGATGGGGCTATTATGCAAACAGTGGGATTTTTCTAGGTTAGGTCTTTCTCATCATGGTCTGCTTCTGCTGGGTTAATCAAGGCATTAGGCAAAGTAATGAAAGTTATAGAGAGAGAGGGGAAGAGAATTTTTGAAATTTGAAAATGGTAACGCAAAGAGGAGAATAAATGAAAGGAAAACATAACGGATACAAATTGACTTTTTCTTTTTTCCTTTTCTGACGTCACATCCTGGTCTAGTGTGGACATGTCATAAATGCGACCATCGTCGATAGCAACCAAACGGTGTCGTTTACCACGAAGAAATAATGTGGGCCAAAGTTTTAAGTGGTTGAACTTTTCTGTTTTTTTTTCTTTCAAAGGCCAATTTTTGGTTGAACAGAGGGAAATCATCAGGTAACACTAATCTTAATTAACATTGGCGGACGAAACGAAAGCATCTTTAATACATAAAGCCCACAGAACATTCATATCCTAGAAAACAGCATGCGCTTACTATGTACATACATAAACTCTGTTTCGTACGAGGGACAAATTTTTTTTAAGTTTGATTTAGAAAAAATAGAGGAGTGGGTTTGAAAATTCTTACTTAGTTGATTTTTCTTACTTTCTAATTATACACCCCTATCTTTATTAAAATTCTATAACCATACTTCTTTAATTTTCTTTTTTAAAATTCAACTCACAAATCCCCCCGGTAAATCAGCATAAAAACGAGAATTTCATAAAGCAGATATACTCCCTCCTTCAAGCCTAAATTCTAAATATAAGATTTATTTATAGTGAAAATTGCACGATTTTAAATTTAGAGTCAAGTGGTATAATTTATTATAAATAGAGGTACTCTACTATTTTTATTTTTATTTTTATTTTTTTGGTTATATTAGGTTTTGAACACTATCCCTAGTACCTCTAGCCCCACCTTTACTTTTTAGAGAGCATCATAATTAGGTCCCAAGAAAAAAAATAATAGTTAATAAATTTCAATAACTTATCAATAAACTATTTTCACCTATCGTTAACAAGTTTTTGGAACTTTTTTATATTATTTCTCTTATTTAGAATCCAATTGGGATTCTATTTTTTACAAGTTTCAAATATCTACCAACGGAGTTGAGTCTAACTAAAATGATTACTTCCTCGTAATATAACGAACCAAAGTTTAAATCTTTTTTTGAAGATATGTCTACATTTAGTACCCAACAATACTTTAACATGATTGTCCCTAATATGATGATATTTGTGATTAACAAAAAAGAATCCAAATATCAAATTATCTTAAAAATTTAAGAGAAAGATATCAACATTTAATACATAGCGTACTGAACAGAGTTACTTCCATAAGTAGAATACTCATGCATAGAACAAAAAAATATTAATGGGCCAAATTTTTAATTAATACGCTAATGAAGTGAAGAAGGATAAAGAAAAGATGGTATTAATGGGCCAAATTTGATCTGGCATGTTTGAGAATGAGAGAAAGCAGGTGGATTCTTTTTTCTCTATTTTCTATTCATATCTTTGGCTTAATGTCACTAAGATCTCATCATATAATCATCATGATGAACATTGAAGTTGAATATGTGTGTGTGGTCTTGCACTACAAGGTCACTTTTTTTATTTTATTTTATTTATTTTTGACAAGATACAAGGTAAAGCACACTGTAAGCTTATGCCAAGAGTCCAATAAGCCATAGATTGAATTGAATGCCTCACTTTTTAAAGAATTTTGGTCAATCTGAAGTTTTGAACCATCATCCATCCTCATTTGCAAATTTAATTTTGTTCACTCTAACCAAACCATATCTTGACTTAGAAATTCCTCAATTTAATCAAATGTGCCACCTCATCATCACACTTACCAATCAAAGCATTCTATATGACACGCTTCAAAGCTGTCCAGCATCGATTTCTGACCTTTTGATATGTATATTACCAAAGGAAATCATATTGAGTTGATACATTCATGTTCAATATATTTTTTGTTCAAATATGTTGACCTTCGTAAATTGTACTAGCTTGCTAGTACTAGATTTCAATCACACGTTAAAGTTAGCACGAGTTGTAATAGGTTTCAATTTCATCCCTTTAAGAAAGAGGCTAGCTGGAGGTTCAATGTATAACCTGAGCAAACTTAATTGGAAAGAATCTACTTCTTTGACATCTTCAAGGAGATTTTCTATAATTTTTAAAAAATAAAATAGTCTTCGAAGAGAATCAAATTCTTTAATTATTATCACTCTAATCAATTGGTGTCTAATAGTGGCCTCTTCGATGCTTAGTAATTAATTTGAGTGGATTAAGAAAATTAGCTAAGTTGATTATTTATAACAAATATATGTTGGTTTTTTTAAACTACCATCTTCATTATGACTACCCAATGATAGAAAACCTTAAATGTGTGTAATCAGTAGGAATATTTTAAGGGAATATTATAAATTTGGGAGATAAAATGAATTGTGTAATCTCATATTTAAAACTAAATTAACTCTTATATATTAAGCATCAAGGGTGTATTTGATGGTACTTATAAAATATTATTAACGTTTGAATTATATGTAATATGATAGCTAGAGATGATGAATTTGAACGTGTTAATTAATTATATCATGTCATGGCAAAAAAGAAAACTCCTTAATATGTGGTTTGAATTAGACATCATGCTAGTAGCTCATTTATGTCTAAATTATCTGTATGTTGAATATGATGATGTGGATCGGGGTCATTACTTGGAATACTTAATTTGTAGAAAGAAGAAAAAAAAAATGAAAGAGGTGGGAAAAAAGTTAGATTGAAAAGAAATATAAAACTATATCATTATTCATTAACTAACGTTATTTGAATTACAAGAATGGAAGGTTGACTGGGAACGACCACAAAAAACTATTGGGCAAGCATGTGAAGGAGAGAGAGGCAGGAGAATTATTCAACAGTCAACAGAGAAAGATGGTAAATGACAAAGGATGGAATTAACGCAAAGAAAGAAAGAAAAAATGAAGTAAAAGAACAAATATTGGGTTAGCTTACTTCTACTTTGTGTCCCTTCTTCCTCCTACAAACTCCTGTAAACATATTAATGGTCCAACCTTAAAAAGGGGCTGATCAAATGAGTGCCTATATACCTAACCCCCCCTTCAAAAACATTGAACCATAATTAATAACCTCACTCATTCACAGACCTAACAGGTGTAACTAGTATCATTATTAATTTTGAATTTGAATTTGAAGGAGTGTGTGTGTGTAGATCATCATCATGAAGCTGATGAGGGTACTGTTATTATTTAATGATGATTAATTAGAAGGAGTGTGATCATGAAATGGGGTAGGACGGCGAGGAAGACCCATATGAACAAGTCTAGGTGATAAGTGGAACTGGGAAGAAGGTCTAGGAGAGGGAATAGGGAGATTCATGAAATTAGGGTTAGGGTTGTGAGAGAGTCTGGGAGAGAGATGAAGGTGTTGGAGGGCTTGAAGTTGGACGTTTGTTGGGTATTCTCTGACACAACCAATACGAGGACCAGCTCCAGTAGACCAGTATTTGCTGCTTGACACAGACTGGTCTGCTGCATCTTTGTGTTGAGAAGAAGGCGATGAAGATTCCACGGCCACCTTGGTAGTGGTGGTGGACCCCTGGTGCTGCTGGTGGTGACCCACCACCACTTTTGCTTTGTTAATGGCTGCCTCACTGGGACCCACATTGGTTTCTGGTGTAGACTTGTCATCAACTGGTTCAGAAGGAGGCACATCCTCGTCTACAGCATATGTCTGCATATATAAACCCATTTCAAACAATTGTTAACATTGGAGCTTGCAGGTCAAATTGGATGACTCAGTCATGACCCTACTTGGGGAAACCAGGAAAGAAAATGATTCACGTCAGTTCTGTGACTTTTATACAAATAAATAAAGGATTAATTAAGTTGCAAGCAGCACGGTATTTTTTTCAGAAGTACTATTTATTCTAAACTTATTTTTTCTAAAATATTTTTTCAATAACACCCATTATATATATTACAGTGACTTCCTGTGCAGTTTTGCCCTTAAAATATTTTTTTTCAATTAACAGGACAAACACTAATGATTTAAAGTTATAAACAGGACTGAACCCCCAACCTTTCACTCAAAAAGAAACTTACATACCACTAGACCATAAAGTCATTGACCCCTTAAAGTATTTTTTGCGGTAACAAATATAAATTTAAAATACTATACTGAGTATTATTAGAAAAATACTCAAGCAATGCTACTTAACCCATAAATAAATAGCTCTGCTCTTTTCATTTCGTCAATGTCAAAAAAATTTTTTTACCTTTACATTAGTCAAGTCCACATTGTGCTCTTGCAAGAAGGCAAGAAATCCCTTAAAATTCTTCTTGGTTGGACGGTAATGACCACTATAGGGCCATATAGCCTGATCAACAACAACAACACATGCAAATGAACTGACATTAGTATATCATCTTTGAATCTGTCCTCTGTAAGTATGAAGCAAGCATATATAAATATATAGTCTTACATGAAGAACTCCATTGAGAGCAACCAATCTTCCAGAAGCAATGGTGGCACCACCAGCAAGAAAACTAGAATGTTGAAATTGGCCTTTCTTCTTCTCTCCAATGTACAAAGTTCTGGACGTGCTTAGTACAAAAATCCATTTGGATCCTTCATCAGTCTGTACTACTTGTTGGCTTTGTGTATAAACTAGCCTTCCATTCTTCACACTCACTTCATATGCCTCTCTTTCTTTCTGCAACAATATTTCAACCAACCAACCAAACCCATTATTACCTGCTTTAATTCCTTTATGCGAAGCCTTTTTTGACAGTGAAAAGCTGATCATTCCGTAAATTAACAGTAATATGCCAAAGTCAAAGCAATATAATGCACATGGTGGCTTTACTCTCAGAAAAGAAGAAACATAACGAGGTACAGATGAGTATATGTGGCTGAAGAGACTTACGGGTCCCAGGTACTTTATGCACTGCTTTGTTAATTTGCTTCTAGGGCACTCTTCCAGGTTTACTTCTTTCCCATCTCCAACATCCAACCTTACAGTAAATTCGCATATTACAAATTAGATGAAATAGATTCACAAACATATAATATTCCATCGGTGACAGTGTCCATTTAATTTGAACATTTCAGATTTCTTTTAAAATAAAATACCGATTTTAAAATTTCATTTAAACAGTTTAAATGGAATGTAGTCCTTGCGGTTGTACAGAATTTATTACCACTTACTAAATGTTCATTGGTAGGTGTTCATTGACCTATGTGTCAGGTAATCTTATAATAAAAATAAATTTATGGAATTAACCTAGTTGTGCCTCTTCATGTGCGTATTATGTCATAAAGATGAATTTTTTAAGTGAAAAAAAAAAAAGTTGTGTTACCGATATTTACCAGTAGAAAAATGGTTGAGAGCTCTGGCAATGAAACCAGACATCATAGTAGATGTGAAGGTTGTGGCCATAACGATGACGAGGATCAATCTGTATATTTATAACAACACCAAGAAAAGTCTTAGTCCTTGATCGATTTATATGAAGAAATTCAAGGAAACGTGGGCTTAAGAATCAGAGATAATGGTCAATATATAGGACTCAATTGAATGAACTTACAGCTTCAAGCCAATGCCTTAGCGCTAATTTCTGGGCCATCTCATCTTTGGACAAGCCTTTTCCCACCTACCAATCACAAAAAAAAAAAAATGAAGGCTACATTCATAGGCATTAAAAAAAAAAAAAAAAGAATTCTGTCATCTTGAGAGAAGAGATCGAAAATTTGGAATTTGTCTCTCCAAAATTATTATTAGTCTTAGTCAAAGATCCAACCGGAAAGCCAGACGGATGTATATGTGATTGAGTTTAATTATGTTTGAAGCAATGAAAAATATGGCTTAAAGAATATATGAATTATTAGGAATGACGTCAAAAAGACATTCCGATCTTGGAAACTTAGTCGAAGTGCCAAAAAAAGGAAAGAGAGTTTTTTGGTTCCAATATGAAAAGGGGTACCTTAGCAGCCATGGTCCTTGCCCTAGCCCATTTAGAAACAGCTGGTTCTGTTTTATCCGAGTCAAAGTATGATATGGAACATCGGTTCAATGTTGCAAAGTCTATAGCTTTCCACCTGCAAGAGTTTAATTCAATTCAACCCTCTCAGTATATATCAATGCATAATGATGAACTTGAAGCAGTGAAAGTTGAAAACATGGAAATAGTAGTTAAAATACGATTGTTTCTGCCATTATACAAACAAGAACACATTTTTATTCTACAATTCATCGACCCATCAAAGTTTCAATCGAATCAAAAGTTATGATCTCTCCAAAGATGTTGTTCATCACTAAATTCTCAAAATTTTCGAATCAACTTATGATGGTAGACGAGGAAAGACTCTATCCCAGAAAAAGATAGGTTTCAAGGATCCTCCTGTGACAGAGTTGACCACCAACCCAAGTCCGTAAGATATCACTTTTTATCAAGTTAGTCAACGGATATCGGCTGAACCAACACTTTACGGGATTAACTTAATAATAACAATTTTCAAAGAAAATCAGAGAAAGAAGCATAAGTTTGGTATAGAACAAACAAACCATAGTTCTTCACAAACAACTGCACAATCTGCTAGATTTCTTCGTGTCCTATAACTCTTGTAAACTTTCTGCACCTTAGTTGCAGCTACCTCAAGCTCTCCAATGGACTTGGGAGAGAACCATGCTGTGTCTGGTTTTGGTAATAGAGCTGCTGTGGAGTTTTGTTTATTGATGAACAATTCCTCAGGTTTCCCCTCCAAATGTAATTTCTCTGAAACTAGATACTTGAATGAGAATGTGGTTTGGAGCTTCAGATTCGACACCTTCCTTTTCTTTGGACATGGTGATTCTTCAGTAATAACCTCATCCAGCTTATCAGGTTTATAGAAATCACTGCAACTTCGCTTCTTGAAGCTGCTTGTTCTCAATGTGATCTCTCCTTCCTTAGACTCGAAGTCCATTGGTCTAATCGCTACTGTTTCCATTCCTCTGCAAATAACAAAGAAACAGGGCAGTTTAGAATTTTCTTCAATGGTTGAAATTTCAGATCCAAGACAATTTCCTATACATTGATAGTTAGCTTGGACCATTGATGGTAGACTTAAATCTTATCTATATATATTTATATATGCAGGTTGCAGAACATTCAAATCACGCGCAAGAAATGCTCTGAACAGAGATATCATTTTAAACATTGAGTCTTCTTTCTATCTGAATTCTGATCAACTAACACAATGGCTTATAGAGAACAGAACAGAAGATAAACTACGTGATCACACACACACACGCGAAGGTTGAACATCCAAATCACGAGCAAGTAATTCTCAATACAAGTTGAATCATCTTCTACTTTCTATCTGATATCTGATAGACTTAAGTGCAAGCAGAACAGATGCATAAAAATATTGATACCTACACCTCCACTGCAAGGACTGGGACTAATAAGGAGGCATAAACTAAAGACCGGGAAAATATGAAGAAACAGAGGATTGAGAAAGATATGTGCTTAAGGTCACGTACCTTGTGTGGTAGAAGACAGAATCTGAGTTATGACTACGAAATGGGAAGCAAGAAGTGTGCTACTTTTATAGAGCAAAGAGGAGTGGGAAAAAATGAAAGGGATGGATGGGAATTTACTGAATGTAATTTCTTCGAACACGTAGAAGACAGGAACTGCAGAAAAGGGAGTCCTCCTTTTGGAAGTCTGATGCCTTAAACCAAGTTTGTTTTCGAATGGGAAGGAAAAGGGAAAATTGAGAGGGTGTGAGACTAGCGATGTCCCATGAATTGGGTTGTGTTGAATAGAAGAATTGGAAACTGAGTCACACTTGCAGAAGCCACGAGGGCTTTGAATTGAATATACAGTTGAAGAGTTCAAATTGGGGCACCACCATGCACACACGCACACATATACAGTGTGTGCGCGCGCGACACAGAGAGAGGGAAAGCATTGATGGTTATGTTACTTTCATGTTTGAGGAATCAGAAATGTTAACGCGGTAAGGTGGAAGAAAGAGAGAGTCAAATAGAATCCAGTTATTTGAAGTATTTATTTAGCGACGATTATAATTCCAAACTAATTTTTCCATGCATCTGCCATATATATTGAAATGTTTTTTTTACATCTAACGAGTATTTTTTTAAATAACATTCAGCATTCTAAATTTAGGATATTAGATGTTATTGAAATAAATATTTTAAATAAAGAACTGCATCAAAAATTATTTTAAAATTGTGGGTGTTATTAAAAAACATTTGAGGAGGCTTGATACATAAAATTTAGTTTAAGATACTGAGTGAGTGCTGTCAAAAAAAAAAATTGAGTGTTAAACTTAGCACATTTTGCTATTTTATTATGAAAAAGAGCTTTTCAAATCAAAGCATAAATCGTATTAGATGTGATGAGTGAAGAAGAAAATATGAGTGTGCTATAATTTGTTAATATGATTATAATTATTCGGCCAAAAAATGTAATTAGATGCTTTTATGATGCTACATTATATTGTTTTTTTAATGAATTTGATAAAAACATATTATGCATATAATTCATGTGACAACATCATGATAGGAAATAATGTACGATTCAGTTATGTAAGTTGGTTTGATTTTGAGTTTTATGAAAAATGATATAAAAGAATATTTTAACTTTTTCTCTAAATCAAATAGAGAGTGGCTATATAATGAAAAAAGCCCTCGCTTCCACACTTTTATATATGTTGACTGGGTAAGTGTTAGAGCAACAATAAAATTATCGCTGTGTGATTTAAAGGATATAAGTTTAAATATTATAAATGACCATTCTCTTTAAGAAAGTTTACGTACATTTATTCATCTCTAGGCTTTGCCTTGTGGAAAATTTATGGATTAAAAACTTCTATTCTAAGTCTTTTTTATGAATCCTTCAACAAGTTATTCCAGAAGGAACCGATTCCAATATTTTATTTTATTAAGTCTTTTTTAATATAATAGTGTATATATGTCATTCCAATATTTTATTTGAGATTTTCTTTTGTCCATGGCATTGGTGAATTCATCTTCCACTGCTAATTAACGGTTGATTTATCAAGGTTGATTTCAATTTCTGCTCCCTTGCATAATATAGTTTTATTAAAAATATAAATAATATGATATTTTTCAAACAAGTCTAACCAATCAAGGGGTTAAATAAAAAAAAAAATAGGGAGGGTTTATTTCCAATTAATTGCGCGTCGATCGAGAAATTCTTGAGATTCAAGTCGGGTCGTGAAATGTACTCCGATTAATTGTCGATGCCCTTAATACATTTATTATACGAGATATGTATATATGTTAAAGAAAATGATTGATGGGACAAATATTTTTTTTATTTTTTTTAGAAATAAATAAATAAATATTTGTCGATGGAAAGCTGTTGTTACTTGTTAGACTTTGACCTTCGGATGCGTTTAGGTGGACCTGGCCTAGGGTGCGTCCTGACTTAGACGTTAGCGTGTTTTTAATAAATTAGGCCCATCAAATATTCAATTTTTTTTTTATTTTTTTGGTAAATTAACACCCCTACTTTCCAATTACTTGCATGGTTTTTTACAAATGGGGGGAAAAATTGCTCTCCAATTCCCCGTAATTAACTAATAATCGAATGATGATAGATAGTTACGAGAGCTTATATAATTTAAACCATATTATTTAATTTTAATTTAATACTGGCTGTACAATTCATAATTTAGCGCTACCATGATTTTGTTTTTCATGCATAGAGTATTTACTAATGCCTCCAATCCTTAATATTAAAGGCTAATAACGTTTTTTAAGATTAAGAAAGCTAAATATATCACTTTAAAGTGATTATATTTATCATTTTTCTCTTAATTATATTGTTTGATTCATAAAATGATATATAATTTAATTATACACATAAATTAATACTTTTAATTAATGTATTTAATTTTCTTAATTTCTCCCACAAAAAATCAACAAATTTTTTAAGTAAGAACATAACGTAATATTTATTATTAATGAGATAGAAGATGTTTGAAATCATTGTTTACCCTTAAAACTATGGTTTTAAAAAAGGATAGATAAACATGTCTAAAAAATGCAGAATAATTTTTAACTCTTAAAATCATAGTTTTGTGTGAGTCACACAAACATTCTCGGATTCTCCAAAATAGTTTTTAACCCTTAAAATGATGATTTTGGAGTGAAAATCATATTTTTAAAAAAACTATTCTTTCTAACTTTTTCAGAAACTTTTCCACCTTAAATTATATTTGAACATAAATAGGGCTTTCAAGAATTATCTTGTGCGTCTGCACAATTTTAATAAATATTAAAATTTGATTAGAGAACTAGTTATAATATAAAAGATGTAAACATATAAATTTAAGTTTCATTTCATATAAAAAAAAAATTAGATGAACTCTCCTGCTCGCGCGCGATATTTTGTTATTCTCTCTTGTCATTTATATAAGTAACGTAAAGTAATGATAAGAAAGTTACAAATAATCTGAATTTTTTATATAGAAATACCAGGAAGGTGAAAATAATTTTAACTTTTAAAATTGATAAGAACATAGAGAAAGTCAATATATATATAGAAGTGAAAATGTTACGCATTTATATCTATTTAATATTATTAATTGACTAATATCTTATGGAATTACTTAATCTTGACTAATCCCTGATTGATTCCCTAATCCCTGATTTATTTCTTGTTTACGTACAAAATCCCTAATCATATATGTCTATCATGTCCAACTTGTTACTAGGATATTTCACTCGTGTCTCGCCCAATACTTTCATCAAGAGATCACATAGTTGGTCATTTGCTTACACATGTCTTGTAGAAATGAAACTCTCCTTGAGGGAAAATTCATATAATTTCTTACACTGACTGAGACGTAGCTTTATATTCTTCTTTTGCACTTAGTACACTGGACTTTGATTCAGTCATGAAAGACATTAATCAAATGATTATACCCACATAGCAAATAACAATTAACAAATGAGTTATAAATAAATTCAGAAAGGATAAAGTAACTCTCAATTCTCCAAACAGAAGCAAACAACACTTCCAACAAATAACAATAGCAACACTAAGGTCAACCAAATTCTCAAAATGTTGTTACAAACTTAAAACAATTGGGAAACAGCATAAACGACAAAATAGAATAAAAAAATGTTAAAATATGAATTAAAACCAATAAAGGAATATCATAAAAGATGGTATGTAATGCGCTCCCACGCATCTTTTAAATAAATGACGATAAATCAAGCAACACTCACAAACTAACCTAGCTTTGATATTGTAGACTAATAATGTCTTAATCTTATTTCATATAACTTACAGAAGAAGATTACACTATATATAGAGTACACTAGTTAGGTAAATCAAGGAGACAATAAGTGGTAGAAAACAAGGAGAAGTGGCAGAAAACAAGGAGACAATATTCCTCCTTAATATCCTATCCCTTGTTTTCTGCCACTTATTCCTCTACCACAACACTCCCCCTCAAGTTGGAGCATAGATGTTAATCAAGCCCAACTTGGTACACAGATAATTTACACGTATCCCAGTCAAAGCTTTAGTCAATAAATCTCCTAATTGATCTCCAGACTTCACATGCCCTGTAGAAATGAATTTCTTCTTAATCATATCACGCACAAAATGACAATCAATCTCAATATGCTTCGTACGTTCATGAAATACAGAATTAGAGGCAATATGAA
>QFDD01002095.1:0-27205 GCA_006871305.1 Vachellia collinsii | reverse complement strand
TGTGCAGATAGTGACAGTGGTTATGAGAATGTATAATAACTTAAATTGAAACCAAATTTGTAGGAAAAGGAATTAAAAGCAAATTTATCATTATAACTCATGTTGACATCTAAGATATTCCTGATATTGATAGAAAATTAATGGCGTGATACAACACGAGTGATCTTGTTTATTTTAATTTCTCAATAATATTTACTGCACCCCACCAAAGACACTTGCTAATTCACTTTGTTTTCCTGAATGCTTCATTCATAGCACTGTAAACTAATTCAAACAGACTAACATGACTAATTTAGTTATAGCTATTTTCAACATAACCACATTTAGTAGTCGTCAGATTTTGTAACATGTCGTATAAATTAAAACATAAAACCTTAGAAAATGTGTTATGATGGTCAAAAAGGGAATATCTATAAAGGATTAAACTCATTTATTGACATTTCATAATTTCGGGTCCTAACACGTCATCAACCTCCTCATATCATGCCAACAGTGTCATTTTCTCATGAGGAGAAAAAGTCCCAAAATTATTAGACAAATATCTAAAAAATTTAAAAAGAAAAAAAGAAAAGAAAAGAAAAGGGGAAAATTCAGGCCTTACTGTTGTCATCACTAAATTTTGCAAACACCAAAATAGTTGGATAATTTTGCTTATGTGCAGTACTTGGTAGTGGTGCGCTGCCCGTATCAGCAGTTTAAGACAATAGAACAATAATTGAAATTTGGAAGTTTGAAATCACAAAATCCAAAAGATAAAGGCCCCATGAGAAACAACACAAAAATTCAAGTAACTGATTTGAATAATATAGAAGAACCTTAAACCATGATATTTATAATAAAAATAATGTGAAAGCAAAGATATAATAAATGGACCTTATCATAGTTGCCCAACACAAAAATAGCAAGCACACAAGCTTTTAGGCCAACAGCTCGGCAGTTCAAATGACCAGAGTTATTTATTTAGAATTAAATCACGAAACTAGATATCCAAGGGGATAAAAAGAGATCATTTAAAAGAACCATTGATGTTCAGTACATTGCAACTGCAGATTTTGCAACATGTAGCAATGCAACTCAGCATCAAATTTCAAATTTTTCTTTTGGGATGTACCAAACAGTAACTTGAGGCTCTTCCATTGATAGACACATCACAGCTTGGTCCGGAGTTGGGTTTTGGGCCTAACTATCTGTAATATCCTAAACTTTCGGTAACTAAAAATAAGGATTAAACAACGGGCTATAGATGAATAGAGGGTCTGGAGTGTTGATTTTCAAATAGAAAGCAAAGTTGAAACCAAAGTGTCATTTTGGAATTTTGGGATCAAAGTGAAATTTCAAATTTCGGACCTAATTGACATTTTCGACATTTAAGGATATTTTGGTAATTTTGACTAAAATACCGTAGAGAAAAATCTATTGATCAGTAATTGATGTCTGATTAAGTTTAAATAGACAAAAATACCCTTCGCAAAAAATTTCTAAAGTTATTTATTATTTTTGTTATTTAATGAGTTTTTAACCGAATATTATTATTTAAATTGCGCAGAAATCTCAAAAATTTAATTTTAAAATGGATAAAAATAGCTCATGAAATATCTTAATTTATAAAATTGTTTCCAATAGAAAATCAGAAATAGTTTGCTAAAACGACAGAAAAAAGTTCGAAAATCCCTGAATTAGGATTTTCGGGAGAAAATTTATTTAAGGCATATTTAAAAGCTATTTGGAATGAGAAAAATCATAGAATGATCAGTTAAACTTTGAGAATTTATAATAACATTAAACTGGGTAAGTGATCAGAAAATTCTCGAAAAACATTTCCAACAGATAGAAATCAGATAAAGCAAGTTTGATATTTCAAAGATTGTAAGCTTCAAAATCTGCGACTTGTGCTTCTTATAATTGAAGATTAAAAGTAATTCAAGATATTTAGCAAAGTGGTAAATTATATCAGTATAAAGTTGCTCTGCCCTCAACTCATTAAATATCATGTATGCAGATTTTAAAGCCTCATCATCTTTTCTGCACAATTTCGTGCAACTCTAGAAAAATAGAGAAAGAATGTGAGGAACAAGGAGAGGAGGAGGAAGAAAAGGAAAATCAAGCACAAATCAAGGTAAGAAGTGGTTTTTGGCTTGATTCTTCCATAGAAATCTGTTTATAACTATTCTTTTTTTCTAATGGTTTATTTTTCTCTCTAAATGGATGGATGATGAGTTTTAAGAGATGTCTTGAAAAGAGCTAGTGAGAGAAAATGAGAAAGATTATAAATTGGAAGTAACAAGTGTCATAAATCAACTCTATACATGTTTTACTACAGGCTAGTTTGAGTTGATTTGAACTCGTTATGAGATTTTGGCATTCAACCCTTCCCTTTGCTACTAGTCGAAAATTATGAGGCATGGAGAAGAGTGTTTTGATGTTATTTCATACAAGGAAAATGGCTTAATATTAATACCAAATACACTATGACATGTGTTAAAGTGCCAAATAGATTGACAAGTGCTAGTGAAAGCCATTTCAAGTCAATTGGAGAGCAAAGCATTCTAAGGTAACATAAACTCTAACATTGATATTTACATTGCATTTGATTATTATTTGTTACTTTGCCATGTGTAATGTATGATTATAACCATATGACATGTAAATCCTTACTTATGAGTGTGCATAGTTATAGCTATACAATGATGCATTGGCTTTGTGCGAATATAATAGTATAAGTGAGTTTTTGTTAATAGATCCATGGTATATTAATTTACATATGAATAATCATGCATGTTGATGGGGTAATTAGATATATTTCCTACTAGAATTTATTTGAAATCTCATTATTTTCAATGAATAACCATAAGCACAAACTCAAGAAGTAAATGCAAGGAAATACAAGAGTAAAGGTGGATGGCTTCCTCATTTGAGGAAAACTTGTACATGTTGTTATATGTATATTTTTTTATGAGTTTTGGATGAATGTATGATAATGGCTATTTTATGATAATCATGTGCTAAGTGATGTAAATATATATCAAGTATAATGAATGGTTATGTGATGATGTGGCATGCATGAAGAAAATAGAATTAAGCATGCAAAATCACCAAAAAATGGTCCAACACCCTTAATTGTAATATAATTGAATAAAATTAGCAAATGAGCTACAGATGCCATGAAACTCTCTAATCAAGTAGTTCATGGTATCAGTTTTAAAATGAGTTATAGTTTGCTTAATTTAATGAGCTACAGATGCCATGAAACTCTAATCAAGTAGTTCATGGTATCAGTTTTAAAATGAGTTATAGTTTGCTTAATTTGAAGTTGTATGTAAAAAGTTATTCATATTTCAATTTCTGCTGAAACACTAGAATTTGATAGCAACGAAAGTTAGTCGCAATGAAAGTGGTCAACGAGAAAAATCCTCTCAATTATGAGGAGTTCACTGGGGCAAAGTGCACCCGGGAGGAATTCTCATGTGGTCAAACAAGTTGGTCGCAGTGAAGTCAGGAGTTGGCCACAATGAAGTCTTATTCTAGATGACCAAGTGAATGGTTATTTTTCATACAATTTAATGTAAAGCTTGAGCAATAACTTGGTCAAATGAGTAATTTTCCCTTATGGGGAATTGAATAATTTTTCATTAAAGACTTAAACCACTTAAGCTCAATTTTCCAAAATTAGTTGTGAATTTTCAAAGTTAATCAAAATTTCAAGTTACCAAATGAATAGTAACATACCAAGACACTTTGATATTCACTTAGTTAACTAATTATAACTTAATTAATGGATGAAAATGGTTTAGTTAATATCTTTAATGTATAATAAACCAAGAGAAGAAAGATGTCATACCCTCTCCCCCCAAAACGTGCCGCACCAGCAAACCCTCAAAACCATGGCAACTTATGCAGTGTCTAGTAAGACATGGCCACAACCTACTCAAGTTATACGTTTGTTTGCTTACTACTGTTAAATAAAGTTGAACTTCCAACATCAGAGGTTGCCGATACTTCTACGCATTGTTAGAGTTTCTTCAATGATGGTTGTGGGAATATCTAAATGGGCATCTCCTGTTAAACAACTAATTTCCACATCAAGCCACATTCTACTGTTTGAAGAATCTATCTTGCGTAGGGTTAGCTCTTGAAACAACGCTTAAACACGTTCTCCTGAATGTTGCTCTAATGTTTTACTTAAGTTTACCTTATCATCAATACACACCCGAACGAGCGCGCGAGCGCACAATTCTGAACAGACAAATAAAACATACAAAATCTATTGCATTTCTTTTTTAGCCTTAAATATGAGAATCATTATGTATTAACAAAACATTCCTTATTCTACTTTACACTATTCTCTTTCTATCCTGTGTATTGAACGATATGTAATAACTCAGGCCTGAAAGTAACAGAACATTTCAAAATCGAACCACATTGCTGCAAGAATATCTTCGATTGCAATTATATTTCATTCTAGTTCTGATTTTTTTGGGGAAAAAAATATGTTTCGTTTCTTTGGAGTGACAGAGACAGCTAGGGGTGCACAGAGAGGTGAGAAAATTTATCATTAAAGGGCTATCCAATCATTTTAACGAGAAAACCCGTAATGAAAAATGGTTTTCTTGCAACAACTTGTCCTTGAAGTGCTTAACATCCCTATAGATGTTTATAGTGGAGGAGAAGGCTCATGCGCAAACATATATGAGCCCATCCTAAAAATTGTACTCCAAAGATTACATTTCAGGAACTTCAAAATTAGGAATTTTAAAACGAGGATAGAATATTGCAGAATAAAACTTGCCTACTTTTGGCACGGATACAACTGTTCTAATTTCTCCCAGCTACAAAAGGTTCATATATTGGTCTGACAAACAGCAGGATATGGTTGAATGTTACT
Organism: Vachellia collinsii; assembly: GCA_006871305.1. Lineage (NCBI taxonomy): Eukaryota > Viridiplantae > Streptophyta > Magnoliopsida > Fabales > Fabaceae > Vachellia > Vachellia collinsii. Next base: position 22,323 of record QFDD01002095.1, on the reverse strand, counting down.
CGGCAGGAAGGTTGATGACAGGCGATGGATGCAATGAAATGATTTCAGTAGCTAATAAACATGCAAATGAAAATGGAAATAAAAACAAAATAAGCCAAAAAGATAAAAGGAAAAAGGAAAGAGATAGAAAAATGAAGAAGAAGAAATGATCAGTTCTTTCAAGAACTTACGCGTACAGATCGGTGCATGGCAACGTTGGCACATTAGCAGGCGCCACCTATTAAGCCATTTGAAAGATAAAGATCAGCATCGGGAAATCAGAAATGGTATGAAGTGACTAATGAATCGAATGAGACATTTTTAAAAGGGCACCCAAAACCTTCCCATAATATAGAAACAAAAACATTGAATTCTACCATTAAAATAATATATAACACCTGTTGTTCAGTTCTTTCAGATTTTCTCCAGCATTTCTTCCTCACAAAACCGTCCAACATAATTATGCCATTAGCACATTTTGCTCCTGCATTGTCAATGAAACAATTTTGAATCATAATGACACAAATAAATATCTGGGGAAGATATCTCAACAAAGGAAGCGAAGCACAACTAGAGAAGAAACAATGAGAATTTTCAAAATTTCAGAAATAACAAAAGGACTAAAATTATTATATTTTCTTTTAAATTAAGTAAATAAAACATTATTAGAGAAGGGAGAATGAACTGCAGGGGAAAACGCACAGATTTGTTCAAATCAACAGACATATTTGCTAAATCTATCCGTTATTATATTGATAGGGATACAAATAGGATTTCCTAACAGAACTGACATATCATCAACTATAAATTCTAATTATCTAACCATGTAACAGCTGCCTACTGCATATTTTAGCCAAGCACTTCCTCAAAGAGCTATGGAAACTTCAGGTTATCAAAGGGAGCTCATGGCAACAATACGAGCAATCAAGAAATGGAGGCATTAGTTAAGTTTAACAGGCCGCAATTCATCAAAAGAACAGACCAGAAATTATTAAAATATCAGTTCGAACATCACAGATTATGAATGTAGGGCAACAAAAGTGAGTTTCTAACTTGATGAGATTTAATTTCATTTTGTGCCAGTGAGAATACAGCTGCAGATTCACTATAAAGAAAAGAGGAAACAATGTAGTTTCATGCTTATTCAATTTGCCAGCACAATCAATAGGGTTATTGAGAAAAAGAAATTTAATCAGACACTCGGTTGCCCAGCATATACTCAACAAGTTGATCATCAATCAGCCTACCCAAGAAGGAAACAGTGATTGAAAGGGATGCCTTCTATACACTGGAAAACTTATTTTACCCAAAAGATCCACAAGGATTCCCCATTAGGAGAGTCCTTTGACCACCATTGCCAATATAAAAGGCAAGATGTGTGATGTCTAGAATGTTATGGCTCAGTGGAAAGTGTCAGAAAACAAGTATCAAGCTCTCAGCCCTGTAGGTCCACTGCAGCCACTTCTAATCCCACAGATGAAAAACCATTGATACAAAAATTTTATCATCAATTTATCCAGATCTTAATAATTTATTTGTAACAAGGTGTTCATAGACTGATTTATGATGGGATATCCAAGATCAATCTCAATCTTCATCTAAAACCTTACAAGAAATCCCCATGAGGAATAATCATCATGAGAAAGATAAAAGCATTGGACATGAGAGATACAACAAGGTTTATAATTGGAACGGCAAAGAAGGAGAATAAGGGCAAGTAGGATTTGTGCTCCCAAAGTAGAAAGAGTGGTTAACATAGCTCAGCTCCAGTAAGGTCACTTTTTTGGACGATAAATTAGAAGAGGATGGCCTCTCAAAAGCTAGCAGCTTGTTTCTCATTACTCTTGCATTTGGGATCCTGTTTTTCTGTGGAAAATGTACCGGGGGCTGAGTCTGGATGAGATTAGCCACCTAATGCAATTTTTAGAAACTGCTAGTGCTACCTTTCAAATGATCAACACAAAGCTCAAGTTTCCTCATCCATTGCTTTCTTTTTTTTATTCTGCTGTTATGTCTATGCGAGAGTATATCATGGGTCTTACAATCAGTATCATAATGATACCGGTTGAGCTACAGTGAATACCAAAATAGAGGGGTGTATTGACCACCTTAATCAAGGTAGGAGTGAGCTAACAGAAAATGCGGGGAATCCAAATCAAGATATGGTCACCACAAAAGAGAGAACCTTGAAGAAGAAAAAATATTGTTCAGGCACGAAAGAAAAAGTAGGGACATGCAAACTCACCAACCATTCACCAAGCAAATAATCAAAGCCATTCTGTTAAGAGATCAGGCTGACATTTGCAAAATGGAATCCAAATTGTAGGATGAGTTGATGGTGCTAGCTCGTTGTGCAGAAGAAAAGAAAAAAGTGGTGGAGAAATCAAGAGAGAACAAAGTCAATAAATAAGGGTTTCACATCCCTACTTGAGGGAAAGTTTTCACCCGAATCTCTCACAAGCAAGACATGGACCCAACCTGATAAACTATTGACACTATAATGAACTCTCATAATGGCAAAAATGCAAAGACAAAAGAGCCCTGGCAACAGCTTCCTTTGTTCAGCATGAAGGATATTCATGTGGCAATTTGATGCTAAGACTGTCAAAAGAAGAGAGCCATTGTGCGTCAAGTGTGACAAGTGCGGCTCAACCACAAATACAAAGAAAGTAGTCACAAATGATGATATTGACAAGGGAAAACCGCACAACTTCCTCTCTCCTAAAACAAAAAGTAAAGTCCTAGTTTTATTGGCAATTCAAGGTCCAAGAATAGGTTGAAGTATGGACATATCATATGGACTTGCCTACAAGGGCAAAAATTTTTTGCTTTTCTTTTTTCCCATTAAAGAAGTCCTTACACCCATCCACTCATACAAAGGAACTTTCGTGTTCTCTCTCTGAGGAAGTCGAGCTGCAGGTAAAACTTAACGCTGTTTAAGACAACCAAGAAGTTTACAAATGTCTCTTCTGAAGTCTTGATCAAATGGACGGCTTTCCTATGTTGAAAGCACATGGGAAGATTACGAAAGGATTATTTCATCTCCAAGAAGATATTCCAGCAATCAACCACCCCGTCCTCTGTAAAATTTTTCCTAAGTTCGTTTTGTTCCGCTAAATGGCATACTCTAAAACAGTTATAGGATTACTTGATGCTAATAGAAGAATCAGTCAAAGTTTTGTTGTTGAAAAGGCTTTTTTACATTGACCAACATAACAGTTAGTCGGTGATGTAAGACTTCCTAAGATTACAAGTACAGTTTGACTTCACTATTCCCCTGCAAAGTTTCTCAAGAACTCAAAAAATAAAATTCATGAATATGATATACTAACAAAACCAGAAATCTCTTTGGTTTTTTGCTTACCCATCTGCCCCAAATTTGCTTTTCTCCCATTTTATTTTCTTGGACTAGAAAACCAATAAATATGGGAATATCTTGATGTCTAAGGATCAGAACAACACTGGTTTTAATTTTCATGTTTGGCACCCAGAACATTAAATTCAATGTGTTCCCTTTCACAAGAAAAGAGCAGCAAAGGCTTAGTTCTGAGGATGAAATTATATGAAGAAATATGACTCAGATTCCAAGATTGAACTGATACTGAGAAAGGAGCATAAGCTGTTCTTTCAAAGGTCCTATTTGTTACTCAAGCAAAGTAGGGCTCAGGACTCATAAATGTTGTTCCAACCTATTGTGTTAAGCAAAAAGGCTAGAATAAGCTATATGTTCAATTATATCCTACTTTTCCTTTCATTTTTACTCCCTGGAAATAAAGAAATGCATGCTGGGCTGCTCTTTGAAAGATGATCTATCAATTTATTTTAGCTTGAAGGGTTTAACTCATACAGTGGGGTTAGTACCGAAAATAAACCAAACGAAAGTTTTTCTACAAAAATTAAAAGAAAATTATCTCATTCGCATGCTCATGGGAAGAACTATTTTTGGAACACCATATGGTTCCATATAATGAGTCTACAATTATGAAAAACATACACAGTTAAACCCATAAAGGGTAACTGAATGTAGTTTCCGATAAAAATAATAAATAAATAAATAGCTGGAGAAGGCCATTCCTCTTAAACAAGTTCCAGGCAAGCGATTCCAGATCTAAGGACGTGTACCTTGTCACAGCTCCTAAACTTTAATCACTTCAACAAGATATGAATTTTAATGGGATTATTCAAAATCAGTACTAATCTAACAAAGGAAATCAGTATTAATTTAGCAAAGTAAATAAGTAACAAAATTAAAACTCGTCTTAGCTCACAACACCATTTGACAACATTGTTAAGAATGAATTCTGGTGATTCATATATAATTGTAATTGAAATTGTAATAATCACAGGAAGTTAGTTGGGTAGTTAGGATAATTAGTTTACAAACGGAAATAAAAGGGTGTATGGATTGTATTGAATAAGAGTTGAATTTCGCTTCTCTTGTTCTCTCAACAATCCGTCAAATTTTGACAATCTTCATGCAATAACATAACATTTAGTAAGATTTCACATTAATGGGAAAATGTAAACGAAATATGTAAGGATGAAACATCCAATATACCTGGAGACAATGGGCATGTTCGAAGTAAGTGACCTATTGCACCACAAAAAAAGCAAGTTGGTGAGTTCTTTGGGAGTTTCCTTCTACATGTCTGGCCACTTTGACAAAGTTGTCTACACTCCAAACATCTCTAGAAAGATCAAGTCACAATTTAGGAACAGTAGGCTAATTTTACTTATATCAATCTTAAAAAACAAAAGTTCATTCTTTCAGCACGATTACGGAATTTTGACTACTGCAAGGCCAACAACTTAAAATTCATTGACGACTGAAAATAAATCCACAAATATTTTTTTATTTTACCTACCTCATAACATTCATAGTCTTTTAATGGCCCTTTTGGGATCCAGGGTCCACACCCTACTGCTTCGCTATTGAGCATGGTAGCTCTTCTAAGTCCTGTGTTGTAGTTGGGGGTCACCATTGACCAATCATCATTCATCGCCTGCCTCTTTCTCTTCATCTGATTCTGCTCTTCTAGTGTTTTTGGCTTTGCTTTATGACATTTTTGAGAATGTTCGTTACTGGGTCTATTTGTTACGGCTCCATCACCTTCAAGGTCACCCTTATTTTTCTTTTTCTTCTTCTTCCTCTTCTTTTTCTGCTCTACTTCCTTTGCTGGCTCTGATTCCGGGAGCAGTAGAGGGTCAGAATGTTTGAGGGTTAATGGGTCTAACTCAGGGCATAACTTGAGGTTCTGATAATCCATGTCCTTTATAACTGCCCCTTCAAATTTAGGGGATGTTGAATCTGGTTTAGTACAAAGTTGATTGGCTTCATTCTTTTCTCCGACTAGACCTGGTTCACGAAGCAGGAGGGGATCTTGGTCTTTGGGAGGTAATGCGGCCAAATTAGGGCAAGGCACACAATGCTCGGAATCCACATGGTTTACTTCCACCCCTTCACTCGTGGACATGCTTTTCCCCTTCTTCTTCCTCTTCTTCTTCTTCCTTGGGTTTACAGGATCTTGTTCAGTGCAAAGTTGATTAGTTTCAGTCTTTTCTGCAACTGGCTCTGGTTCAAGTAGCAGTGAAGAGACTGAGTCCTTTGGGGGTAATGGGTCCAAATTAGGGATTAATTCACGGTGCTCAAAATGCAAATCGCTTGTTTCAATCACTTCACTTGTGGAAATGCTTTTTCCCTTCCTCTTTCTCTTCTTCTTCCTTCCGGTTGCTGACTCTTGTTCAGTGCAAAGTTGATTAGTTTCATTCTTTTCTGCAACTGGCTCAGGTTCAGGTAGCAATATAGGGTCTGAGCCTTTGGGGAATAATGGGTCCAAATTAGTGACTAACTCGCGGTGCTCCAAATGCACGTTGCTTGTTTCAGTCACTTCGCTCGTGGACAGGCTTTTCCCCTTTCTCTTCCTCCTCTTCTTCCTTGGGGTTGCTGACTCTGGTTCAGTGCAAAGTTGATTAGTTTCGTTCTTTTCTGCAACTGGCTCTGGTTCAGGTAGTAGTACAGAGTCTGAGTTTTTTGGCGATAATGGGTCCACATTAGGGGCTAACTCATGGTGCTCGAAATGCACGTTGTTTGCTTCGGTCCCTTCACTCGAGGACAAGCATTTCTCGTTCTTCTTCCTCGAGGTTGTTGAGTCTGGTTCAGGGGAAAGTCCATTGGTTTCGTTCTTCACAACAACTGGCTCTGGTTCAGGAAGCAGTACAGGGTCTAAGTCTTTCCGAGAAAATGGATCCAAATTGGGGATTAATTCACGGTGCTCGAAATGCACGTTGTTTGTTTTGGTCCCTTCACTCGAGGACAAGCTTTTCCCCTTCCTCTTCCTCTTCTTTCTTGAGGTTGTAGAGTCTGGTTCAGCGGAAAGTCCATTGGTTTCGTTCCCTGGTAGTAGCACAGGGTTTGTCTTTTGGGGGGATAATGGGTCTAATTTAGGGCATAAGTCATGGTGCTCGGAATCCAAGTCATTCACACTTTTGATTATCGTCTCCTTTGCGGGAGTTGAATCTGGTTCATTGCGCAATTGATTGGGTTCGTTCCTTTCTTCGCCTTCAACTTTCTTGACCTCTCTCTCCTCCACCATCTTAATTTCTGGGTCTTTTGAGAGCGTTAACTCTGTTTCAGGATAAAGTAGCTGAGGCTTCTCGGCATTGACTGCGGTGGGTTGTTCTTGTGCCCCTTGATGATTAGGGGACCCGTCAAGGTGCTCCTTCCCAGCTCTTTTCCGGCTCCGGCGAGCCATTTTGCAGTTTCCAAAGGCGAACGATAGAAGCTCAGATTTTTTTAATAAGTGAACCAATCTCTGAGGCAGCTACTAGAGGGATAATCAGAACCCCGGAATTGATTTCCACTAAACAGCCTATCAAAGAGTCTCCAACCTATCTCCTGTCGAACACATTTAACAAGTTCATACAACCTTAGTTAGCATGTAAAATTCCGCGTTAACCATAGACAAGACATTTTTCGTTCAGGAATTGCATGAGACGATTCACATTACTAGAGCTTTATCTACACACACACACACATATATATATATATATTGGAAAAATAAAGAACAAATAGAGACCAATAGACTGTCAGCAAGGAGCGGTGAAAGAGCTGATTTAACTGCTGGAAGAGGGGCGGGACTGACGCAGGACAACACTTCGGGGGCAGCAAGGCGAGAGGAGAACAAGACAGGTGGACGGAGGGAAGCTCACCTGAACGGAGAACGGCAAACGGCGAGACGAGGTCAACCGAGAACACGCAGACGCCGCAAGCTGAGTGTAGAATGAGAAGGCATGGAGGATATAGGGAAAGGGAAGCACGACTGAAAGAGGCAATTTGTGTGATTTTTTTTTTTTTGGCAACAATTTGTGTGATTTTGTACATAAAGGCAATTTACGCACAGCTTGAATGTCGGGGGTGAGAGAAAATAAAGAGAGAAATCGAGAAGACTGGTCAACAAATATTACATGTTCGTTTGCTAAGGAGAATTGATCTTGACAGAGATGAAAATGAATATAGATATTAAAAAGTATATGAATATAGAATTTAAAAATACGGTTTGATATGTTTTAAAAATGAATTCTAATTTTTATATGAAAAAGATCATAATGTCCTTAATATTAAAAGAAAGAATATGTGCTCCCCCCATTCTTCTCCATTGCAACTAGGGTTGTGCAAAAAACTTGAAGTTCGGTATGACCTGACCCTATCCAATCTGACCCAGTCCAACCTGACGAGAAAAAAAGTAGCCCGGTTGAGTAACTGGACTGATCGAACCAGACCAACTCACCGGGTTAGACTGGGTTATGGGCTAAGTATTAGTACCAATTAGTCTAGTCCAACACAGTCCTTTTTTCTTTTTATATTTCTTTATTTCCATTTATTATATTAGTTTATTCCATTCATCTTTATCCCCTCCACTTTGTGTTGTTCAGCTTCCACTATTTTGAAGCCTCTCTCTCACTTGCTTGTAAGTCTTTTTTCTTCCCCTTCCAAATCTCTTCTTCTTCTTTAGATCTTGGCCCTCCAAATCTTAGGCCTAGGCTAAATCCTGGGAGGATCAATCTTGATTCTGGGAATAGCCCCTCCAACAAGAAAGGAAAATTTAAGACAAAAAAAGGTAAATTTAAATACTGTTAAGATTTTCTCTCAGATAAATCTTTCTCTTAATCCTTGATCAAATGGGATTAATTTCATAAGAGAAGAAAGCTGTTAACGTAGGTCGAATCAACGCGGCGATAAATGCTATCTGACTTGAATGATCGAATCGATTCTTTTCCATTCTCAGATCTCGGCTCCCTCTATTTTCAAATCGTAAGCCTCGAACCCCGTGCCTCGTCTGTCCTTAAATCTCAAACCTCGGTGCTCATTTAGATATAGGCTTGTCTTCAACTTCATTGTAGATCTCAAAGGCAAACAACATATTTGACCTAAGGTGGGAAAAAGAAAGCTTGCATCTGTTCAAGGAGGAAGAATCGAAGAGAAGAGTTACCAATTGCTATATGCCTTTAACTAGAACGAGAAGAATGTAACAAATACTTGTGGGCTGTTCTTTTTTTTTTTCTTTCTTTTTTACCTTTTGCCTTGTCATTTTGTCAACATGGATCTACCTGCACTAGGCCAAAAAAAAAAATGGAACAATCAGGACCAACCCGAAAGTCTTGTATGACTCGATCTAGTCTAGATAGAGACTGGGTTACCTTAGGGCTAGACAAGACCATGGACTAGTTTTTTTAACCCCAAATTGTTTCAGACCAGACATCGGGTTAAGGTGTAACCCGGTCTTTGCACACCCCTAATTGCAACCCTTCGACCTCCTTGCTCATCCATCACCATTGTAGATCCAATCTCCAAAGTGCACAAACCTTGTAGATTCGTCACCATCGCTTTTGTGCTTGCTAAAGGTCAATCTGTTTATGCTTGCTGGAGGTCAGCCGATTTGTGCTCGCAGATCTATAGCAGTCACATTTGTGCTCACTAGAGGTTAGTCGGTTTGTGCTCGTCAGTGGATTGATGTTGATGGAGTTGGTGGTAAACAGAGCATTTTCTGAATAATGCGCAAATGTTATTGAATGATAATGAGTTTCCATACATTGCAAAGATAACAACAGTCCCTATATTGGTTTGATATTGGACCTATGAACATTAGGCCTAAGCCCACAGTAAATTACTCCTAATTTCTACACTTCCCTTCAAGTTGGGCTTTATAAATGTCTAAACACCCAACTTGGAGAGTAACCTGTTCAGTACATATTTACTAACTGCCTTAGTGAGGATATCTACTTCTTGATTAGCAAATCTTACATGCTTCAAAGTAATCAAACCATCTTGTAACTTTTCCTTAACAAAATGTAAATCTATCTCTATATACTTTGTTCTTTCATGAAAAATAGGGTTGGTAGCAATATGGATGGCTGACTTGCTGTCATAATGAACTGCTACCAGGCCTGCATGATCAAGTTTGAGCTCCTTTAACAGCCCAATAACCCAGACCACTTCTACATCAGCTGATCCTAGAGACATATATTCAGCCTCTGCTGAGGATCTTGAAACTGTTGCTTGTTTCTTAATCTTCCACATGATGAGAGACCCTCCGAGCTTTAATAAGTAACCTGTCACAAAGCGTTGCATAGTTTCACAAGCACCCCAATCAGAGTCACAGTAGCATTCCAGCCCAAAGCCTCCCTTTATCTAATGAGAATCCCATTTCCAGGGCTCTACTTTAAGTATCGCACCACATTAAGCGCAACAGCCATTTGTGCTTTAGTTGGATTTTGCATGTACTGATTCAAAGCCTGTACAAAAAGGAAATGCCAGGCCTTGTTACAGTCAAGTAAATCAAACGACCTATCAATCTCCTGTATTTTTCAGGATCTTTCAGCAAGAACTCCCTTTTGCTCTTCCTTCCTCATAAGCTATCAATTTCAGATTTGGAGTCATTGGCAAACCAAGTGGCTTGCAGCCACTCATACCTGTATCAGATAATAAATCCAGCATATATTTCCTTTGATATAACACAATACCCCCTTTTGATCTTGCTAGTTCAATTCCTAAAAAATATTTCATCAATCCAAGGTCTTTAATTTTGAAATTGGTGTGAAGGAATTATTTTACTTCATTAATCATGCTATCTAGACTTCCTGTTATGAGCAAATCATCAACATATACAAGTATCAAGACTACTCCATCATGAAAATTTTTTATAAAAAGGGAATAGTCATGTTTACTTTACTTAAAACCTCCTTGAAGTAGTGCCTTGGACAGTTTTTGATTCCACTGTCTTGAAGCTTGCTTCAAACCATACAATGATTTGTTTAATTTGCACACCATGTTCTCCCCCTTAATGGGAAAACCTTGGGGAATAGTCATATACACTTCTTTATCTAGATCTCCCTGCAAAAAATGTTATGCACATCTATATGATACAAATTCTAGTTACATATAGCTGTCATTTTCAATAATATTCTCACTGTAATCATTTTTACAACAAGGGAAAATGTATCATGATAATCAATTCCTTCTTGTTAGGTGTATCATTTTGCTACTAATCTTGCTTTATACTTATCTATCTCTCCATTTGAGTTATATTTAATTTTAAACACCCATTTGTTTCCTATTGGTTTTTTTCCTTTTGGAAGAGGAACTATGTCTCAAGTTTTATTTTGTTCTAAAGCCTCTATTTCTGCATTCATAGCTTGTACCCATTCTGTATACTTCACTGCCTCTTCATAATTTGTAGGCTCACTAGCTGAATTTATATTTACCAGAAAACAAACATGCGAGGGAGATAAATTTTTATAATCAATGTAATCATTTATTGGGTATAAACACTTACCACCTTTCCTATCATGTGTAGCCAAGTTACAGATATAATCTTTGATGGGAGCCCTCCTCTCCCATGTGCTTCTTGCACTTGGTGGATAAATTAAGGTAGGCTCTCCCATATCCTCTTCTTGTTGCTCACTGTGTTCTGTTGCGGTTTGTCTCCTTTCTTATGGAGAGGTAGCTAAAACTGTGTTGATGTGTAAATGAGTATCACGGGGTATTTGATATCCAATATCATCAAAATAAAATATTTGTTTAAAAGCATCAGGAACTACCTCTTGATTAGAAGGCATGCAATCTCTAAAAGGGAATTTATCCTCATAAAAGGTTACATGCCTACTAATCATAATTTTATGATTTATAATTTCCAGCAACACATAACCCTTTTGGTGTGAGGGGTAACCAAGGAACACACAAGCAATGGAGCGAGGCTGAAACTTATCATTAACAGTTAAATCGATGGCATAAGCTAATGAACCAAAAACACATAAGTTATCATAATCAAGTGCACAACCATAAATTCTCTCATATGAAGTTTGATAGTCTAAAATTCGTGAAGGAATTCTATTTACCAAGTATGCAGCCATCTTGACACATTCACCCCAATACCTTATAAGCACCCTAGATTGAAGAATTAAACTTCTCGCAATCTGCATCAAGGTATGATGCTTCCTCTCAACAATCCCATTTTGTTCTGGTGTATAAGGGCAGGTGGTTTCATGCACAATTCCTTTCTCCAAAAAATAAGATTTCAGGTCATGGTTAACAAATTCAAATCCATTATCACTATGCACACATTTAACAATAGAAGAAAATTGATTAACAATATATGCAATTAGAGTGTGACATGTTGCACAGTTTCATTTTCATGTTTCATAAGAAAAACCCATGTAGCTCTAGAAAAATCATTCACCACAGTGAGAAAATACTAATGTCTTCATGTGTAGGTGTCCTGTATGGACTCCACACATCCATATGCCACAAGTCAAAGCAAGATTTTGATTTAATAGAACTAGAAGGGAAAGGAAGCTTAGTTTACTTCGATTGAATACAGATATCACAGTGCTTATTTTTCAATACATTCAAATTTGGAACAGAGGGTAAACGTTTCAAAATGAAATATGGTGCATGACCTAATCTATTATGTAGCAGCCACACATTATGTGAGTTATGTGTACAAGCATTAAGTGCATCAACAGGAACTAAGTCAACAGCTTCTTTGTCATTATATTGCAGTATGTATAGGTCATCAACTAATCTACCAGTCGCCCTCATCTTGCCATCCCGAAGGCCCTGCCTCAAACAAAGATCAAGGAAGAAGGCGACCATGCATTGTTATTCCCTAGTCAATATAAATACCGAGATAAGATTAAATTGCAATTTTGGTGCATACAAGACTTTTTCCAATTTAAAACCATTCGAAAAAGAAACTGTCCGTGAGTGTGTGACCAAGACTTTATCACCATTGGGAATCCTAATAGTTTTAATGGGTCCAGTATAGACATTATATGTATTGAGAATGTTCAGATCACCTACAAGATGAGTTGTAGCACTTGAGTCTATTACCCAGTTTGTGTGTGTGTGTGTGTTTATAGGATGAGTAATGAAGAAAACTTGCACCCGTAAGGGCATGAGCAGTAGCAATAGGGGTAGTATCCTTCTTCAAAAAATTCAGGAGTCTTTCATACTGATCCTGGGTAAGTGTAGGAGTCACCATAGTTGTCGTCTACCCATATGCCTCATTACTAGCGGGAATTGATTGACTTAAGTTTGCATCCTCATTCGCTTTTCCTTTGTTTCCTTTAAACTCTGGGGGAAAACCAACAATATGCCAACATTGGTCTTTAGTGTGTCCCTTTTTATGGCAATGCGCACATTCAGGTGGGGGTCCTCCTCTACCCCTTCCATGACCACATCCTCATCCTTTAGCAGCCATGGCCATGCCTTTAGTATGGTCACTCTTCCCAAAATTCATAAGGAATTTATGTGCCTCTTCCTCTGTGATCATGGCAAAAGCTTGATTAATGGAAGGCAGAGGGTTCATAAGGAGGATTTGGCTCCTTGCAGGAGCATAGACATCGTTAAGCCCTTTAAAAAATTGGAGGAGCTTTTGTTGCTGTTGACTTTCTGCATAAGCTTTGGTGGTGACACAAGCACAAGAAGGTAACGGTAATAAAGCAGATTGCTCCTCCCATAATTCTTTCAATTTGGTGTAGTAGCTACAGACAGAAGAAGAACCTTGCCGAAGAGACCCAATCTCACGATGAAGAGAAAAAATCTGAGAGCCTATGACTTTGTCAAAACATTCTTGGAGATCCAACCACACTGATCGCACGTACCGGCCCCAAGAAAATAACACTGTTAGCAAGCTCCCTGGAGATTGAGTTCAGAAGCCAAGAGAAAACAATGGCATTGCATCATTCCCGCTAATCTTGAAGATGTAGTTCGTGAAGCTCTTTGGTACATGATCCATTAATGAACCCCAGTTTGTGTTTGTCGCGTAGAGCTATGCACATGGTCCGACTCCAAACAGTGTAGTTCTCACTAAAGCTACGTGTCCGAGGGATGAAGAAATAGAGGATGGGCAAACGGTAATCCCATGGAGCCACTGGTGTCATCACTCTTATTCTTGTCGGTCATGGAGCTTCCAGCAGCTTCACTCTTATTCATTTCAACCATCACGGTTCTGCCCCCTATCAGTCATCATCGATGGTCGTGCATTTACCAAGAATTGTGTGCTCTTGGTCGCCAAGAAGACGTTCACGAATCTGAAGGTCGAAGTCGACGCCTACTAGGTCGCTAGGAAACTCGTTCAATTGCTATAAGCAGTTTTCTAGATCACTGTCAACGTCCGTGAATGATCTCTGTCACTATCGATGCCCGCGATGCTAGTTAGGGGCTTTTGCAGGTGCATATGATGAAGATCATGAGAAGCTGAGGGTATCTTGGATGTAGGCCGTCATTTCTTAGGACTATTCTGGAAAAAAATGATGGAACTCATGGGCTCTGATACCATGATAAACAGAGCATTTTCTGAATAATGCGCAAATGTTATTGAATGATAATGAGTTTCCATACATTACAAAGATAACAACAGTCCCTATATAGGTTTGGTATTGGACCTATGAACATTGGGCCTAAGCCCGCCGTAAATTACTCCTAATTTTCTACAGTTGGGTCTAGACAAAGATGGAGAGGACAAAATTAGAATTCGATGTAGCCTTTTAAAATTCCATGGGTCTGAAATCATTTTCAGCCTTTTTGATCGAAATGATTTCTACATGGAGTGCAATTCCATTGCCATTTCTTTATACCAAACAAACATTGTCATGAAAATAAATTCCATTTCCATATCTACCTACCCAATTCCAGCTTAGCAAACAAGCCATTAGATAAGGAGACAAAAGAACAAAGATTGAAAATGAGCAAATGGCTAATAGTCCGTTTGGTTCATGCAGTTTATGAGAATGCAATGGAATGTAATAAGTGATAATGTAATACAATGGAATAATGATTACATAGCATTTATTTGGTATGTTATTAAGGAATCATGAAATGAAATTTATGTTTTATCTATAAAAAAAATAAAAAATGTGAAATAAAATTTTAAATTCTATTACGACTAAAAATAAAGAATATAAATGTTTAAATACTGATTTATAAAATATATAAGTACTCACATATTAATTCATATAAGTTGTAATCCAAATTACATAGGCAAATCTATATAATAAAGATTACTTGATTTGATATAATCCGTTGTGATAAAAATTACATTCAATTTCATTATTATTTTAACCAAATAATGTAATCAATGTAATGCATCCGAATTACATATAATCCTCTTTTATGTAATTGAATCAAATAAGCCATAAATAACTAAAATATCCTTAGCACTATCCTAAAATATTTCAAATCTAAAATCAAATTAAATATGTTAATAAAAAGTTATATTCACATTAGTGTTATTAAATAATTTAGAATCAAATTAATTTAATACAAATTTATTTTCATGTTATTATATTCAAAACAAATAATTTAAATAAAAATTATCATATTTTTTAAGGTTGTGACAGTTTAGTAAGTAATTAAATTAGATGTTATAATACATTTTAAAGTACATCATTTTAGGGGGAAAAAGCAAGTCATACTTAAAATTTTAAAAAATGTTATATCTCAAAATTAATGACTTAAAATGAGAAAGTAATAAAGAAGTGTTTGAGGATAAGAAATTGAAGTTTTCTCTCCATCCATTTGTTGGGAGAAAAGTTGAAGAGAAAATGAGGCTCTCTCCAACTTATCTTTCCATATACTTTTTCTCTCCCATCTAATCTCCCATCTCAACAGAAGAAAATTCACTTCTTTTCTCCCTCATTTTCTTCTCATCAAAGGATGGATTTAGTATTTATATATATGATCCTTCTTGTAGAGGTTGAAAAAACTAAATTGATTTATTATAACATATATTTTTAAATACTTATAGCATTATTAGATTATATATTAGTTCATAAGTTAGAAAAATTAGTTTAAAAAAAGATGATAGATATATCACTTAATTAGCTTCCATTAGTCTCAAAAAATGTCAACCAGAACTCATGTCAAGGACCAGAGGTGGCACTATTTTTTTTAGTACCCTTTATTTTAAACCTCTCTTCTATTAGAAGTTTCCAAAAAAAAAAACTTTTATCATCTTAATTTTTCAAAACTCGATGCAACCTCTAAATCTTAACTAAAATTATTAAATAATGTGTGGAACTCGTTTGATATTAAGTAAAAATTCTTCTTTTCTTTATAAAAGTTTATTTATCTAACAAAATGATTAACAAAAGAATATAAGTATATACTTCTTTGGCAGAGAAGATGAAGCAGATTTACAAGTCACAGATAGAATGTGTGTGATAAACTTGATGGAGTAATACTAAAACAAAAATGGAACAACAGGAATTTAGTGAAATTGTTGCTTATACACCAAAATTAGGGGCATATTTAGAAAAGAATAAAATACATTAATCATCCATAAGTTTTGCTTAATTATAATAATCACCCATCTATTTTGAAAACCTATATAAATCTCCCTTGAAATTAAAATATAAGTATATAAATCTCTTATATATTGGAGTTTTAATTTTCATCCATCAAACCATTAGCTAACCTTTTAAATTTGGCTTTTAAAATTTTATTTTATTTCCAAAATACCGTTCCTTAACAAAACAATTATTTAAGCATTTAAATTTTTTAAAAGGATTTTACAAAAAAAAAATTCTAATGCATACATATTTTAAATTTTTAATATGTTATAAAATTTAATAATTTTTACTATATTATTAAACCTTACGATTTAAGTTTTTTTTGTCACATTTATTAAAAGTTGTTTATTTAGGTCTTTTTTTTAAATGAATACAAAATATTTCAAACACATTTTTTTGTTAGTTTGAGAGACTATATAAATCCTTCATGTTTATAATTTAAAAACTTAAAAAATATAATTTTTGGCTGCAAGCATTTATAAATATATATAGTCATGTATATGTTTATATAAAAAAAAATTAATCAAATTTTAATCGAGTTCTTTCATTAACTAAGTTTTTAAGCTTTTACCCCAATTTGGTTAAAAGGTCAACAAAATAACTATTTGCAGAAAGGAAAAATAAAATTAAAGAAAAGAAACGGATAACTCTTAAATTTTGTAAAAACAGTTTTAGTCAAAATTAGAGATTTAATATGATAAAGGTAAATTAGTAAATAAAATGTATTTTGAAATAGATTTTTATTAAAAATATTTTCTTTAGAATGACCAGGGAATTTTAACGACTTGTATTGAGTGCACGTTTTTAAAATAGAGACTGGATCTATATAATTAAGGTATAACATAATGGATATGTTAGAGTATTTTACTTTTGAAAAATGCAAAGCCTAAAAAATAAGATGATAGTGTTTTAATAAGGAAAACCATTTTACATGTAATTGTATTTTTTTTTTCAATTTTTAATTCAATACATGTGTGTTTTATCTTTTAATTAAATCCTTTAATTTTGCTATTTAGCTCGGTTAGCTCCTGTATAAGGTTAGTTACATTAACAGAGTAAAGTTATAAAGACTAGCATGGCCAACAGAGTAAAATAAAAAATTTAATTAGAAGTCATTTACCTTATCACCAAAAACATAATGAAGTTTGAGGGATCTTTGTAACATCCTAGCTGGATTCTTTAACCTCTAGTAAATTAAGGATGTTGATGGGTTAGGTTATAACTGGAGATATAAATTGAGGTTTAGAGTGATTATTTGAATCAATTGTGGTTTATAGATCATGTTTTAACTTGGTTGAGGCATAGAAAAGACCCATAGGGATATTATATTGGAATTTAAGGGAATAAAATGAGAAAGTTTTGGAAAATCTAAAGTTCTAACTAGCTAGTCTTTATGTGTTTTCTCATGCCCTTTTACTAAAATAATGGGAAATTAATGGTTTAATCATTTAATTTTTAACTTTTTTATAACTTAATCTTTTAAATATGATTCATTGCAACTTAATCCATAAATTTTTAAGTCGTTCAAAACTTAATTCTTATTTATTCACGAACGTTGAAAATTGGTCTAATAAAAATTTTTGCGAACGTTGAATGCTAAAACAGAGTATGAAGGAAAGTGATACAGAGATTTATCCTGGTTCGGTCCTCTTGAGCTACGTCCAGTCCTCAGATCCCTCTGAGCTTTTCTCAATCCACTAATCTTAAAAAAATTACAATGAAACAAAAGAAGGACTCTCCTCCTTCTTAACCCAAACTAACCCACAGACACTTTTGCTCGTGTCTAAACGAACTCAAGGTACTCCGACCTTGGTCAACTCTCTCCAAAACAATAAATGAACAATAATATTCTCCTTTATGAGAATTTAATGATAAACACTGAAGCTCTTTAATGAGAGTAAGAAAAACAGAGTATGAAAGTGAAGCGTAATAAATTTGATTTCTCGTATGTGCGTTCTCTATCTTTCCGAGACTTGAATGCTTCGCCTTTTATAGGTGAAAAGATTAAATGTCCGTTAGAAATATTAATATTTCCATTAGACCCATTATCTTCGTTCACCTTTTCGCATTGAATGCGTCTGCAACTTTCTGACAGTAAGTAGAATGAAGATATGAGAATTTGTCCGTTGAATCTCTTTTTGTTTAGGCAATCTGAACTTCATTCCCTGTTAATAAATAAGTCAGATAAGCATTTATGATGGTTGGTGTGATTCAAATAATCGTTGCATGAAAAAGGAAAGAATTTGGAATCAGTTTAAAGTCGCTGACACGCTGTGCAATTGTCAGAAGATGGAACTCGAGTTTTGTCTCTTCAAAACTCGAGTTATGGAAGAATTTTCAAAGAGAAAATCTCATAACTTTTATTGAAACTTGAGTTTGAATAAGAGTTTTGATAAAACTTGAGTTGTAAAGCACATAACTCGAGTTTCCAGGAGTTCCAGTAGGCAAAAATGCTTTGCTCTCTTCGACACTCGAGTTTCATCTAGCAAAACTTCAAGTTTTGAAAGTTTTCAAGTCATAACTTTCATTGTAACTCGAGTTCTATTGAGAGTTTTGTATTACAGCATGTTTGTCCTTCGAAATTCGAGTTTTCCTTCATAAAACTCCAAGTTATAAGAGTTTCGAAACATAACTTTTATATGAAACTCGAGTTGTACTGGAAGTTTTGAGTTTAAAAGAAGTTTGCCTTTCGAAACTCGAGTTTGATGCCACAAAACTCGAGTTCTATGAAAACTCTAAGCAAAACTTCTAGTTTGGAAAGAAGTTTTGAAGTTTAGAAAATTTATCTCTGCTTGAAACTCGAGTTCTGAAAATCTGAAACTCGAGTTCTGTCGAGACTTCCACTTAAACTTGAGGTTTGAAAAGAGTTTTCGTTTCTCTCTCTTCGAAACTCGAGTTCTGAGAAACATAACTCGAGTTCTATGAAAAACTTCCACTGAAACTTCGAGTTTAGGAAGGAAGTTTCATTTTCCAAAACCATTTGAGAGCCCGAAACTCGAGTTCTATAAACCAAACTGGAGTTTTACCAAAACTTCCAACATAACTTGAGTTTCCACTGTGAGTTCTGATTTTTCAAAGGACTTCCAAAAAACGAAACTCGAGTTTTAAACTATGGAACTCGAGTTTTGAGATAACTTTCATTCAGACTCGAGTTCCTTTAAAAGTTTTACATTTCTAAAACCTTTTTCAACACTCGAAACTCGAGTTTTAACTTCCAGAACTCGAGTTTTGATGTAACTCGAATCAAAACTTGAGTTCTCTTGAAAGTTTGAGATTTTGAACACATTTTTAAACACTGTAACTCGAGTTCTAAAGAACACAACTCGAGTTTTCTCAAACATTTCATTAAAACTCGAAGATTTACAAAAGACTTTCGGAAACCTAATAATCAAAACACAATTTCAAAAACATATTTGTCATCATCAAAACATTATCTCAACAATGCAATCATATTTTATTGCATCTTTTTACTTTTTCCTTTTTTTTGTTGGCCAATCACCTTTCTGTCAACCTTTTATGATAGATTCATATATACGATTCTCATTTGATAACATGATATTATTATTAAAATTGTTGTCGACAACTTTATTTTCTTTGGTTCCATTTTTTATTGTGGCATAACTTATCAAGATCTCAATATTACTTTTCAGATACCTGAACCTATTTTGAGGTTTTTGCAATTAGTTATATCTTGGCCTCTTCTGGAGTGCTAGCTTCCTCAATATGATCATCTTAATGATATATTCCTCTTTATCCAAAGTGTAATATTTGGAACTGATTGGTTTATCATACTTCAGGCATATCTCATTTTAATTTATACTAATTGGAGCATTTTCATCTGGAATATGAGATTTACCTATATTCATTTAGGTTAGTAATAGCATCTAGCAAATATTCTGAAATTTTTTCATGAATGCAATGTTTGATGACCTTCTGGTTTATACTGCTAGTTTTGAAGATCTATATGTCATGATAATAATAATGCATTTAGTGTATTTTCTTTTCCAACTACTCAATTTCTTTCTTTTATGTGGAAAAACTTTGCCAAATGATACTAAACTAATAATGTAGTACAAGCCTCATACACCCATTTGTTCCCCTTAGAAACACCATATGTTTCATTTAGAGACAAACAAGGAAGAGAATCTTGCCTAATATTTATCTCTACTTTCTATCTATGTACATTGTGGTAGATCAATAAGAATAAACATTGCGCATTCAAACCTTTAAGATGGAAAATATCTGACTCTTGACCAAAAGCCAATTTCATTGGGAGAATTTTGTTGGCTTGATGTGTATAAGTGCTACAATATATCAAGTCAGATATGCCAACACTGATATGAAAATCTTGCTCTCATAAGTATTGATCAAACTATATATGGAGTCTTTAATAAATGATTTATTGATAATTTAATCTGAAAATTACACACTCATGAATGTAATGATTTATTCAAACAATCTTGCAAACTTCAGGTTGTAAGCTACTGATAATCACATATGTAACCATTTTATAGATGCATCTATCAAATTTATTGAATATTTGTATGGTTTATATGATTTTCAAATGGGCTCTAATGATCTTCTCATGATTCATATTCTATTGAGAACAAGTAGCACATAATAACATTTGAATTATATAATATGTTAGCGATTCATAAATAATCTTCTAGTTCTTCAGTAGATGTCTGTACATAATCTTTGAAAATATGATGCATCTTATATATGACTCGATGATCAACCAATTCATACCAACAAAAAATTTATCTAGATTAGTAAACTTTTGGTTTACTATATTAACTTTTGAATTTTCATAGTATATTAATTTAAAATCTTGGTATGACATCCATATTCAAGAAATCAATTAGGCTTTGTAGGGAAGTACACTTGTAAAGCTTTTTAATATTAACTTACACTTGTACTCTAACAATTATTCTCTTGAGTGTGAGTCATATAAATATACTTAGCTCATTCTAAGACAAACTAGTATATATTAGGTTAATAGCCTATTTTTCACTTCAAAGTTCGAGCGCCTCACACCTCACATATAATCATAGATTTCAATTCAATTGAATTTTCAACTTTGGACTCTTTAGCAAACCGAAGTTATAATATAGATCAATGGGTTATAATTTCATAATTTTCATTATTAATTCCTTTTTATGACTTGTGAGTATAACAATAATTGCATAATAAGAGGTAACAAAATGAAAATGAATAACAAAAAAAAAAAATGAAAGATAAATAGCGACTGTTTAAAAGTAAAATATAAAGGAAATGTAAATTATAAAAACAATAAATGATAGTAAATAAATAACATAAAATAAATAAATAAATAATAATGAATTACAAAACAAAAATAGAAAATAACAGAAAATATAACAATACAAATATAATAATAAGAATGTTAATTAAATAAAATTCGTAAAGAAAAAAATAACATAAAGTAAAATATTACAAAAAAAATTAAAATTTTATGGCTTCAAGCCTATGATGAGAAGTTAATATTATATAACTTTTAGCCATTTATCTTTAAGATAAATGAATTATGTGACTTTTGACCATCCAACAAAAGTATACGGCTTCTGGCCATATAATAACGAATTAAATAAATATAACTTCTGGCTATATTGTTAGATAGAAAAAGATACATGGTTTCTAGTCATATAATATAACTTCTAGTTATATAATCTCAATGTAGAAAAGGAATATGGTTTCTGACCATATAATCAAAACAATATGACTTCGGGTCATACTTTCAAAATATAAAATTAGAGCAATATGGCTTCAGGCCAAAACTAAAATAACATTAATAATATCAAATTACTTATAAGGAATATTGAAATAAGATAGAATGATAACAACTGGTAAAATAATCTCTTTAATTTCGTACAGTGACTTATCAAATTATCCTAGATTTATCAAGAGTATATAAATTAAAGATACAGCGAGACAAAGTAGAGAAAATTGTTAAAGTAACTCTAAGAAAAAACCTTATATACTATACAATCTAGATATCATTATGCAACAAACAAAAATATACAAAGATAAACAAAATGCTAAGAATTCATTAAATAGAGTATCGTGTGGATAACGTGTTATAAAAATAAGAGATTTGATATGAGAGAGATAATAGTCAAGAGAGGTAAGAGAGAATTGGAGAGAAAGAAGGGAAGATTGTCGTTAACTTGTATGTTCCATGCACATTTAACCCTCTGTGTTACAATTCTATTTATAGATATTAAACCCTTCCAAGAGTTACAATGCCATAAATATAAGAATTAATATATATTATAATACAATATAAAGGTATTGGAGGTTATAGTTTTTAATTATAAAACGGAATCCTAAAAGTTTATGTGGCTATCAACATCTTTTATAAGAAAGGGAATGCTGGCATTGATTTTATTTTATAATCAAACCAAATACGAAAAGTGCATAATATCCTTACTATTAAAAAAAAAATAAAAAAGCCTTGAAAATATCTTTTTTTTTTTT
>QFDD01002094.1:0-19426 GCA_006871305.1 Vachellia collinsii | reverse complement strand
TATATATATATATATATAAATCTAGGGCTCCCTAGCTAATATTAAAGATTCTCCCATATACACATGTCTGTAGAGAAGAACAAAACCAGAGTATATGTGTATATATAAAGGGAAAATATTTTATCTTATTCTCTCTTTCTTTCCCCAAGTTCGATACGGATCTCAATGCTATTCAAACGAAAGCAGCTGGTAGAAAGAAAATAAAAGATGGACGTCGGAATTATGGTGGGTGAATGACTATATAGTATAATCCTTACACACACACAAAAATATACTTATATATATATGGTTTCTTTTTTGTTAAAAAGAAAAGCAAGAAGTCGTAATTCGCAGAATAAAATTCTAGAGCCACCCAAAATGCAGAAATTCGAGGGCACATCATTTTCCAAGCTAGTTCCATTTGTCTGTAATGATGGAGACATAAGGCTAATGGGAAGAACTGCCCTAGAAAGAAGACTTGCTGGGTGCGCGTCTTTGACTCTAGCTTCAAGTATATTATGTCATTTTAATTTAGACCGATTCAATTATTAAAAAAAGATATTTATAAAAATATATAGATTAGATTATGTAATTCAAGCTACTCTTTACTTTTCATCAAATATTTACTAATTTTTAGCATATTATCTCAGTTTAAACTATGTAAGTTCACGCAACATTTTTAGGCAGAAAACAAAGAAAAGATTCAACTTATTGTAGCCATTGAGAGTTATGGGGTGGTGGCGCAGTTGGCTAGCGCGTAGGTCTCATAGCTTTGTTTGAGTTATCCTGAGGTCGAGAGTTCGAGCCTCTCTCACCCCATTTATTAATTTTCATAATTTTTTATGTATTTTTGGTAAGAAATAAAATTGAAATTCCAGACGTTTTTGTGTGAATATTTAAATAAAATGCGCAGAGGTTGCGAGAACGATGTAGTATGCTTGTAACGTTGAGAGAGATGGGTGATAAGTATCATAGGTGGTAAGTCAGACTTCACCTATTGAAAACAACTAATAAATTAAATTAGCCTTTCTCCTTCTGCTACTAGTGCATCAAGCCTGAGAATAATTTAACTCAATAGAAATATTATAATCTGTATCTTATATTGCCTTTGATTCAATATTTTATTGTGCCACTTAGTTAAAGATCTTCTCTCTTGCAGCTGCACTTTTTGGCTCTGCTTGGATGGAAAGAAAAGTTGGGAGGAGATAAAATGGAGAGAAGAGAAAATTGAAAAGAAAATATTATCACCCATCCTACTTAGATGAATGAGAGAGGAAAGAAAATGGATAAATAGTTAAATAACTAAAATATCTGTAGATAAATCTTTTTTGATAAATAGTTAAATAATTAAAGTATCATTAAAATATATTAAGTATAATATCAAATTAAATATGATAATGAAAAATATATTAACATTAATATCATTAAATAATGTAAAATCAAATTATTTATTAAAGATATGTTTTCATGTTACTATATTTCAAAACAAAATAATTTAGATAAAAATATATCTTATTTTTTAAGGTAGGTTTTAGTAATTAATTAAGAAAATAAATTAGATATTAGAATATATTTTAAAGCTTATCCTTTAAAAAAAAGAAAAAGAAAAAGAAAGTTATAGTCAAAATTATGTTTTAAAAAAAAAGTTAAATGTCAAGGTTAATGGTTTGAAGTTAAAAAAGTAATAAAGGGCATATAGGTAGATAAGAAAAAAGAATTTTCTTTTCATTTTCTTTCAAATTGTTCATTCTTCCAACTTTTTCTCTCCCGTTTAAATAAGGAAAAACTCATTTTTTTTCTCCCATTTTTTTTCTTCTTTATTTTCTCTCCATCCAAATTAGGGTTAGGCCACGCTTTATTTGGTGAAAAGGAGAAGTAAAAAGGGAGGGAGGGAGAGTTTTGAGCACTCTCTTGTTTGGTGGAACCACTGAATTTTTTTTTTTGGGGAGAGCAACTTGAGAATATTTGAGAAAGAACCCTTTATAGTTTATAGTAAGTTTATCAATTAAAATAAATAAACGGGCTATATTTAATACGTTAATATTTAGGGGTATCCTAGTCCTTCAAGTGCTTCATATATTCATTCTTGCCCTCTTTATCCTCCCCACCAAGAAAATTTTATTTCTATCTAATTATTTGCAAGGTCATATCATTCACAACAAAACATGATACTAAAGAATAAGAAGATATATCTAACCCAATTAAGAGTAGCTTTTCTAATAAAAATTTTTATATTCCTATGAATTCAAATTTAAGGCATCATGCTTAATCGACCAAAACCCATTCCATTTGGACATTGGTTACTTGAATTGTCTCCTATTTTAATTGGAAGGCATGAAACCTGAATATGACATTGGAAATATTAAAAACTCCACAAAGCTGAAGCCACCATTTTATGCTAGCTCCCAATTGCACCAATGTTAAAGATTTATTCTTCCAAATTAAATATTTAATCTTGGCCAAATGCTTCTTTGTCAAGTGTGATCAAGGACCTTTAGACTAATATTTGAGGCAAGGCATTTACAAAACCAACGACTAATACATAGTAATGAAGTATCATTAAGTTGAAAGGACCTATAGAAATAGAATTCATGTTCGTTGATGCATTTTCTATTAGAGATAAAAATATCTATACACAGTTTTCCCATTGCCTGAAAAAGTTGGCAAGAACTAAGACAAAATTGGCTATATATATGTGTGCCTATGTATCTTCTGCACAAACCTAACTCCACACAAGTATGCAATCAGGGCATCATAGAGAGCATTTTCTAGCAGGCTATACATCGGTTTCCATTAATATGAAGCTACGTACGGGTCTGCGACCCAGAACACAGCATCCTTGTGGGCGAAAAATCGACTGTAAGACAAGCATGATCAGAAAGAGAGTAGTCGTCTGGCCAAAATCCTTTCTCCACTTCATGGGGGAAGAGCACTGCATTCTTCACCTTGAAGCCAATGGCTTCCTCATTGGACTCTGTTTCACCATCCTCCACAGACCCATTATTGAGATTCTCCAACATGTTATCCAACCATGTACAATTCCAAATTTTCTGCAGAACAAATAAAGCAAGTGGGTTTGAGAACTCTCAAAGATTTTGACCAGAAGTGTTTCAATACTATGAAGATAAGATTCAGTATACCTTGAATTTTTCATAGTCAAGGACACCGCTTCCGTCAATATCTGCTTCAGCCCACAGATCCTTTAACTCTTGGAAGCATATTCCATGAGGCACATCAATCAACTTCACCTGCAATAGGTTTAGTATTGTGAGTTTATTGCATTGGAATATTAGTATATTACTTTTCCCCCCTGAAGATTATGAATTACCTGATGAAGTGCATCAGAGAAACTACAGAATGTCACAAAATCATCACGGTTGTCACCTTTCAGAAAGGCAAATGCATCATCTTCTGACAATGAAGCTTTTCTTAATTGGTACTAAAATCCAAAAGGGGCAAAAAAACCGAAGTATTAGACACAAAGCTGATATGGCATCAATATTCAATAGCATCAATAACAACAATAAAGGAAAAGGAATATCAATGCTCTTGTCTGACACTTCAGGTATTTGTAGGGCTCTAAGCCAGAAAGCAAATTCTACTAAACTTCCACTTAACAAAACATCTTAAAGCCTTAAACCAACCTTTGATCCACAGATATCTAATTTTCAAGGCCAATGTAATGGACTGAAATTTATTAACAAGAAGCTTATTTAACGCTTGCTACACATTCTTCCTATAAAACTTCAGTTGCATATCTAGTCAAGTTCAATAAGCTAATTGGCTGTTAAATAAAACTAGGAGATATAACAAGGGTCCGTAGTCACCTTTATTATACTGAATAAAGCTTCAGCCCAACTTGTCTTCAAGGGTTTTCGTGCTTTGTTAGGATTGCAAAGCCAAATGAAGTCAACACCACAGATATTTCCCCGATGATTCCGGTGGCTAACCCACTGCAAGATCAATGGATTGAAGGAAAAAAGGAATCTGTTAATATTATGGCATTCTTTGCTAGAAATCACATGACTAGAACCGCAATTGCAGGTTATCAACCTTGTGGGCATCTGCATCACTGTCAGTATATTGATGAGCAATGTCATAGGAAGATATAAATCCCTGTGACCTAAGGAACTTGTAAACATGCCCACGCTTGCTTCCATTCCAGTCACTGCAAACAATGAAGATCGGACATTCAATTCAATACTTAATATAGAGCTTCATCTGGCAACAGGAAAGGAAAATCAAAACATCAACTCACCCACAGAGTATAATAGGCATGGGTTTAAGCTTGTTTTCTTTTTGATACAGTTCAACATTTTGCAATATTTGGTAAACCTAAAGGCAAACAAAAAAGTGAGGTTTAATATAAACACTGGAACAGTGAAACCAACATATGAATAAAATGTGAGTTTATATTGCAGAGCATGTTTATACCTGATGCAATCTCACTACAGACAGACTTGAATCATGAGGAAATAACAAATGTGTATTGACAATCAGAAACTCTTGGTGGAAACTACCCTTCTGGCTCTGTGGAAAGGGGGCAACTGACTCAACATGTATTAACTGAGCAACACGATCACCAAAGTCGTTGAAATGCAGCTCTCGATAATTCACAACTCTTAGATATTCCTTGTGTATAGCAGTCAGAAGACCTGCATCACAGAAATATGAATTTTGACTTTGAAGCATTTGAACAACACAACACATGGAGCAACAGAATGGTGCCGGCTACTAACAGGAATTAGGCCTTCAGTCATTAATTTAAAGATAGCCCTCATTAAAGGATAACTACTATTTTGCAGTTTGGATGACTTATCATTACTAATAAAATCACAGGAATGCTTTGGAACTAAAGCTAACTTTTTCATATAAAAAAATGAGGCTTTGGAGAGTTTAAAAGAAGCAACCATGTTTAAAAGATATTTGAGCATGCAACAATATTCATTAGCGTGTTACCATGTAATGTGTAACGTAAAAATTTCAAGGATAGAACAGAGGAAGAAAGGAAATAAGTTTTCATAGTGATGACCAAGCAACAGTGTTCCAACACCAAGAAGTGGAGGGAGGGAGGACAAATTGTTGGCATTAATCAAATTGAATTAACCAGAAATTTACGAGATCATAATAAGCGGACAGCCTAGAATACCAACATACAACTCAGATGGTTACTTGAGCAGTAGATAGCCCAGCTTTGAGTTTAAGTTGACCAACTAACCAGAAATTAATGTAAGATCATTCATGAGTGATATCAATGCTTGAGAATTCACATTGAGTGACAAAAATCCGCTTACCATCTCCACGATTGTTGGTCCGCGCAAGCTTTAAAAGAAGGTACCCTGCATTCCCAAGTTTCTCCTCATACATCTGAACAAGCTCTTCGTTTCCAACCCAGAATTCCTATACGCAAAACATAAATTTGGCATATGTCAGTATATGCGAAGTAAGAGCTGATAGGAAAAACAGAGATTCTTTCAAAATATGCGTCCGGAATGAACAAAACCCTCTCCTCGTACCAAAGAAAAGGGGAGAAATCGATACCTGTAGGCAAATAATGGAAGATGATCTATAAAGCAACCAGTCCAGAATCCTTTGGTTCCTGGCCAACCATAATGATCTGAAGTCACTTTCTCTAAGGCGCTGATTCTGTTTAAAACCACGAGAATCAGCCACAATAGGATCGGTAATATTCTCCAGAACAAATAATCCCAAAAATACATCACCGTTTAAATACAACAAAAACAATATGAATTTAGATTCCTTGAAATGAGAATCATATCCTGGAACATTGTGTAACTCCTTTTGAATGAAGGAAACACTTCTGTTCAAACGAGAGAGAGAGAGAGAGAGAGCACTACCTGAGGATCAAGTCGTTTGTAAATAGGAGCCAAAATATTGAAAGTGGTACATGACACGCACGACGGGTCTCTTTCCGCCACATCCACCATTGATGAGAAATGGCTACTGCTGGTTCTCGACAGGTCTTCATTACTGTCATCAGTAATCACAAGATGAGCAGGGTCATTCGCTCTTCTCCAATTGAACTTAGCTTTGGAGCCTGCTGCAACAACCTGAACTCCAATCTCACTCATATCAACTCCTCTATTTGAGAAATTCTTTCTTTTCAACGAAATCAAAGAAACCTAAACGTATCTAACCCAGAAGACAGGAGCAAGGGAGGGAGAATATCACCTACCATTCTTAGAAATCTCGCCACTGTCAATAAATGACGACAAACTGATCGATAATAAGAACGTCCTGGAAGCGGAAATTTGCGTGATTGCTAAATGGATCTGAAAGGGGTAACAGATTTTATCAGCCTTAATGGAATAAATGGAATCCTCTCTTTTTCTTCTGAGTAATGTCGCGAGGCGTTTGTTTGTGTGGTACAAATAAAAAGTGGGTATCTGCGGTGTGGCGTGAATAAAAATTAAACAATGGGAGAAGGAGGGGCCCTCTGCCACTGGTTTTCCAGCGTATCGTTATCGCAGAAACATCGGCTGTGATTTGCGAAGGGATTCTTATTTAATCATTGTATTTCCCAGGATTCTTAGAACCGGCGTTTTAAAATTGACATGACAGTAGCCTAATTAAACTTTATAACTAAACTGCAATCTTTCACAAAGAAATATTGGCAAAAAAAATCTCTCCCAAAAAAGTTAAATTTTGTTATAAATATTATTATGTGTATGTTCATATCTCCCATTATCTCTGATTATATATCCCTTTAATATTTTATGTAATTTTTAATATTGTAAATCTTTGGCATTAGATATGTACTACACATTCTGAAGATAATAAGAAGAGCTATTTCCATTGTTCTAATTTTTCTCTCTTTCTCTATCTTCATTCCCTCAAATTCATAACAAATTTAACCGTGTTTTTTAAATAATTTTATTAATCAATGGCAAATTGTTACAGTGACATGTATAAATCAATTAATGAATTTTTATTGAGAAAAGCTTTGATATTTCATAAGAAATAATTAATTTCAAATAATTTATTAATTTATGTAAAATTATTATTACGTATTTATAACGAAGGGATGGAGTATTTGCCATCCCATATATGTAATACTTCAATTTTTGAATTTGAAAGAGTTCATTCTAATAAGTAAAATGACACTTTAGTCATAAGTAGGAATATGAACTATTTGTTCAAAAAAATGAAACTGACCTGGGGTTTTTAATAGAAAGAGATGGCATGCACAACATTCTGAATAATGAAATTGACAATACTTTCAATTATTTTTCTAATTTTCATAATTTTGGTGGCACTATTAACAACTCAATTTTTTTACATCAATTAAGTTATTTCTTATAAAAGAATACAACAACAACAAAGTTACTATCCCACTAGATGATGTTAGCTACATGGATCACATGATACTATTGCACTTTATCATAAACCATATTACTAAATAAATTATTAACTAAGATATCTCTCTATAACCCCTCGTTGAGAGGGCTCTTCAATCTTCCTATACATTTTCTCAAAGGACTCCATATTACTTGCTCCACTCTCTTTTTTACTGCCACCAATGACTTTCTCTAAATATGTTTAAACTACCTCCAACGATTTTCCACCATTTTTTCCTTAATAGCTGCCACACCAATTCATTCATGAATTTTGTCATTACAAATCTTATATATTCTTGTATAGCCACATATCAATATGAGCATTCTTATCTCAGTTACCCCCACTTTATGCTCATAATGATTTCCAACAAAATAATAATTTACAAAATTGTACATAACATTACTAAATTGTGAAAACGACTAGAAGCGTTGCCAATTTCATTACTCAATGTTGCACCTACCTTTCCATTGTTTTAAAAACTTTGAAGGGCAATTTCATCTTTTATACAAATATTAAATCCCATATTCCTACCTTTTAACTAATGTATCATTTTGCTTATTAGAGTACTGACCTTTTTAGATTTTTAAAATTGAAGAGGTATTTTTGTGGGATCTTCCTTTCTTAATAATAATAATAATAATAATAATAATAATAAAACTTATTTGTGACACAAAGGGGTTGGTGGCCAATGGCCATTTCTTTCTTATTTACTAGATTCAACATGACTGATTATTATAAGTTCTTTATTTTTTTTGTTGGCCAATAAATTATAACGTTCTTTATTATATTGGAAAGATTAAACTTCAATCATTATCTAGGCACCTCATTCTACACTAATCTATGCTTTAAGTTCAAAGCATATACATGTGTGCATTTTTTTAAATGTTGCTGTTAGATAATTAAGGGGCAAAGCCGGAAAACTTGCTGAATTCAATCTTTGGATGCTCTTTCAACCCTCGCAGATTACCATATACGTTACATAAGAGAATAGGAGATAGAAGGCATATGAACACAAAACTCAACAGTAATGTGATAATTTACATTTGATGCAAGGAGCCTCTTTTATAAAAATTATGATATAGTCATAAGGTGAAATATCTATATCTTTATAATCGATTCATTATCTCTATATGTTATATGATTTGAATTTAAAAGTATTTAAATATAATCTCATTATATATTTATGACAGTGAATAATGGATTAAATATTAAATTAATCCATAAATATTATTTGAATTAAAAATCATCTTTATTTTATCCAATATATTAAATGAGTCTTGAATCAATTATTGTAAAGTAAAAAAAGATATATAAAAAATATATTATTTACGTTTCGCTTTAAATTGTTAAAAAAAGTATTTTGTTTATCATAAATTAATATTCCTTGTAAACAAACAAGTAGAAAGGACAAAGGAATATGACGCCCGTACCACTCATAATAATTTAACAATTTCATCTTTTGGAGCTTGTTGCATTTATCTTCAAGGAATGGGAATATATAGTAGTCAAACAATTTTTTATATTTTAAAATAAGTGCTTAAAAATATAAATTTTATTATTTAATTATTATCTATTGCTGTAATAACAATATATCCCTATTCTATTGTAACTTGGATCTCAAACTTTGCATACGAAGCAGAAACTCATATGGTACGTTGAAGGAAGACATGATATGATATTGATATTGAGACTGTTGCGTTATAAAAATGAATTATTTAATCATTATTTTATGTAAAACAATACAAATACTTTAACAGGCTAGCCACAGAGTCCGCGAAGAAAAAACTCAAAAAAGGTTAGATATGGAACATTAACTGTATTTAAATTTAAAAAATTAATAAAAATTATATCAAAAATAAATTTTGAAATAATTTTTTAAAAGGTAAACAAAATAGTTTTTGAAAAATCATGATTTTCTTTTTTAAAAAATAGAGTGTTTGAGTTATTTAAATTTACAAAACTATAATTTTAAAAATTAAAAACTATTTAAATTTAAATCATATACTAAAGCCTTAATTTCTATTTTAAACCATAGTTTTAAGCTACCAAACACACTTTAATTATTAAAAAGATGAAGAGTATATGAGAGAGCAGTGAGACAAGTGGCCAAACACACGCAAAGTCAAACATTCACACGTAAGGAAGGGACCGAATAAACTACCTGATTGGACTTATATATAATTCATTAATATAAAAATAAATTGATTTTTATTAAAAAATATTAAAAAAATTAAATACATTACTTAAAAATATTTATTTATGTATATAATAAAATTATATATTAGTTTATAAGTAAAACAAATTAGTTCAATAAAAAACAATAAATATAAATATCTTTAAGTAATGTATTTAACTTTTCCAACATCTTTAACAAAACTCAACCAGTTCAAATAGTTAAATTTAGCTCATGGGTTCAACTTTAGTTTCTTTTTTCCTCATTTCCTTTTCTGGGGACAAAATTTTCAGACTCACTTTCCATTTGCAAAACTTGACTCAATTTACTAAATATATATTCCGATATTATTTACTTGATTCAATGAAACATTTATAACTAATATTTAAAAATGCCTTTGCTCTCTCTCATAATAATGCTGCTATAAATATATAAATCAGGTTTTGGAAAAAAAAATAATAATAATATAGCCAACTCAACAGATGTGCAGGGAGGCAATAATAACTGGCATTCCAAGGGAACGCGGTAGCTAGCCAATTATTTGTAGTTAGCCAAAGTCGCACGTTAAAAGTCGGTTAGTTTGGTTAGTTATACTCTACTTTAAATCTTCAAACTTGGTTTTGTTTTAGAATTCGATTCCTACGTTTAAAATTCAGCACTTCTATTTAATTTATTTTATTCATTTAGATAATTTAATACTCATAACGGAATCACACACCCATATCAATTTTCACGATATGATGTATGAAACTTATAACCTTTTGCATTACAAAAATACTACGTCTGATTCCTAATATAAAAATCAGTTAATTTTTATTATGAAAATTAAGAAAAGTAAATAAAATACTAAAAATTATTTATTTATATATATAATTAGATTATATATCAATTTACAATGTAAATAAATTAGTTTAAAGAAAAAATTAATAAATATAAATACTTTTAATTGATATATTTAACCTTTTTTAATAAAAAAAAGATTAATTAGCTATAATAATAATGAGATGCCATATAACCTAAAATTATCGGTGAACTGTTTTTTTTTTTTTCGAAATTTTTCAAGAGAAGAATAAGTGTGAGGCAGACTCAATCAGCCAATTTGTTTTCCGATGAAAAAAAAAAAATCTAAAAACAGGACGTGTGGTGTACGGTTGACGTGTCGTCTTTGTTCCCTGCATCTTAAGACAAATAACATCCCACACGCAATCCACCTCAGCTGCTTGCCGACTTCTCTCACTTCTCCCTCCCTCCCTCCTTTGCTTCTTTCTTTCACCCACAAATATAATTATGAAAATACAGGCAGAAACAAATGGGGGTGTCAATTTTTTAAATCATGAAACTAATGAAGTATTTCAATTTAAATTAAGATTGAATTTTTTTAAGAAAACAAATAATTGTAATATATAATTTATTTCACAGGTTTTTTTTTTGTTTCGTTTAAAAAATACAAAACTTCATACACAATTCACTCATTTCTTATCTCCGAGGATTTGATTGAAATTCTTGTTCTCACTTGCTCCGAGAAAAGAAGAGAACTTTTTCTCCTTATCATCAATCATGTCATAACAATGGGCAAATACCACGAATCCCACTCTCTTCTTTTCATCACTTCTCCTTTTTGCTTTTTCTTAATTAAAAAAAAATTTACATTTGAAATGACTACAAAAATCTTCAAAATTATAAAGCAGCATATCTTTTTTAAGGTGTGGTTGCCTCAAAACCCCATGCTTCTCCGCTCAACCTATCCCTATCCAATCACCACCCAAAATGTCAACTTCAAAATATCTGAAAAATACACTCACAGGCAAAGAGAAGGAAGGCGTAGAGTCTACATTGGGGTAATATTTTTTTGGGGGAATTATATTAAGATTTCACACAAGAAAATTAATATCAAAAATGTTTCAAGAGGTTATTAATGGTAGTTCCTTTATTTGTCAAATGTGTTATTTGATTTGTTATTAACAACCTTTTGAAACTTTTTTGATATTAATTTTCTTACATAGAATTATAATATAATTCCCCCTATGTTTTTTTCCAGGCATGTGTATATAGTTTTATTGGAGATATTGTTTTTTTGTGACATTATTGAATGTAGACACTTCTTGGATATGCTGAGAAATTAATTATTAGATTTAACAGAAATTGTTAAAAGGGTCATGACGAATTAATATTTAAATCACTGTTAAAGGATGTTTTTATATTTATATCTAATAGTATTTTAAATAGGATTATTGCAAATACGAGGTTACATGTTATAGAAGGAAACAAGTCCTTGATTAGAATGAGATTGAATGGACTTATCTCCAGAGAGTGGGGCTCATCGATATATTACATGTAGCTTTCAAGCAAGCTTGCTTAGCCGATACTCGAAGAATATCTCCAAAACTATTCCACTTTTGATTCCTTCTGATTTATTTTATTTTAAGGGGCAAAAATTATAATAATGATATATCCTTTCTGGTTTAGAACTTTAAAGCTACCATCCTCTCAAGCAGACAACATCATTACTGAGCTGTTACGCAGGTGCAAGGCAGACATAGAAGAAGACGGATTACAGAATGCAGGTTCTATTTAATTAATTAAGGTTTAGGTCGACTTGCTTTGAAGATTTCTACTTAATTAAAACCATGATTACATATATATACATAAAAGATCCATATCTAAATCATATTTAAACATGGTCTCTGTTAGGGAATCTATTCTTAAGATCAGATCAACACTAGGCCAACAGTACTAATCGTAATCTTGGCATTTCAGGAACAATAATCAAGATAATGATGATTATGATTGTAATATTATTATTTGCAGCTGCCGCCACGGCGGCTGCTTCTATTTGGTCCTTATGCATGATGATGTAAAAGAAAGTAGATGGACAATCTGCAGCTAGCAAAGAATCAATTTTACATCAAAAGAACGTAAGAGAGAGAGATGGGGTGTATAATTCAAGGCATATAATTTAGGTCATCAATTACAATTAACACTAATTTTTCTCGGCCAATCCAGATTTTCTCTCCCTCTAGACAGATCCTGCGGTCAAAACTCTGGTGCAAAAAAAATGAGATAAAAGATTAGCAACAGCCCGTTGTTCCAGTCCAGCTCCCTTGAACAAAAAGACACCACTTGCTAGAAAAATCAGGCTTCAATTGCAATGCTCCAGTCCAGCTACAAGAAAAACCTCCTTCGGCTAGTGTCCATTTCCGGCTGAAGAGAAACAAAACAAAGTAAAAATGGACTGAGTTAGAATTTAGAAAGAAGATAATAATGCCACATAGTTTACCCTTTAAGTTTGACTAACAAGTTACCTTGTGAACCCACTCATATTCCCCACCTTTGCTGTCAAACGTTCCATGCTGCAGGCTGATTAACTTCAACGTGAAACGAGGGCCACATTCCTGCAGTTTTAAGTTCAAGTTATTGCCACGTTTAGAGACCTAACGATATGCAATTGATGCATAAGTTCGATGAATATGACAAAGAAGGGCATTTGTCTTCGTTCGACATCAGAGTGTGTAAACGTCTAAGGTCCTCCTATAGCTTCTTCCAAGAATTAGTTTGAGGTATAAAACCAGCCACAGAATATAGCTGGAACCAACCTGAAGGCGAGCAATTGTCTTCTTTTGAGGAGCATTCTCCCCCTCGGGATCCTTAATCTTGTTACCTTTGGTGTCAGTCTTTTTGACTTCTTTTGTCTCAAAAATGTACCTGCAGCACACAATTTTTTTTTTTTTTTGGGGTCACAAGAAAGAGCTGAAATTGATAGAACTATGCTCTTCTGGCATTATGCTAATCGAAATAACATAGAAACCACCCTACCAATATGAGGAAATAGGTAAAAATTAAAATAGAGTACAGAACAGAAACCAATAGAACATCAGTAAAACAGCTCAGCACAGCAATATTGAAAGAAAGAGAATGAAGAAACATAAAATTATAGATTAAGCATACAAGTATTGTGGATACACACCGATGATGACGGAAGAATATGAAGTCTCTCTGGTTGTGGAAAGTGACTACTCGTCTACCTTTAAATTCTGGATCTTGGGGAAAAATTGACTGTATTAACCTATCAAAGAAAA
Organism: Vachellia collinsii; assembly: GCA_006871305.1. Taxonomy (NCBI): domain Eukaryota; kingdom Viridiplantae; phylum Streptophyta; class Magnoliopsida; order Fabales; family Fabaceae; genus Vachellia; species Vachellia collinsii. The sequence continues at coordinate 5,839 of QFDD01002094.1, read as the reverse complement.
GAATTGACGAATTAAGAGTTAAATGAAAGGTCCCAGCCCACACCATTGACCACTTGAATAAAAAAAATAAAGTAAAAAACAAGTATAAATGTAATTATTAGTAAAATAGGAAAGCTAGCCTACTAGCTATTATTCTTCACTCCTTTATAATGAGCCTTACAAAAAACTAAGCTGGAATTTAAGTTTAATTTCAATCAGTCATAGTGTCGGAAGCTTGACTGAAACAGAGCCAGTCAAGCACTATATTCAAAATACGGAGCAAAGAATTAGAGAAAATGGTAACCTTCCAATTCGATGCCCTAGACGTGTTGTGAAGTTATTCAAAACTAGCTCAGGCTTGTGACTGGTTGGATTTCCATGACCCTGCAAGTAGAATACGGGTAGGAAAATTTCACCCAGTACAAAAGATAAATAATTTAATTTTTTTCAGATGAAAAAGAAGAATTTATGAATGATAAGAAAGAATAATAACAAAGGTAGATAAAAATTTTCATTTGATCAACATAAGAAGTCAAATTAATCCAAAAAGAGAAACAAATTCATCTACCAAGCTTAGATGTTAACATAAACATAAATGTGAATTCCTATAACCACTGCAAAAAAAACAACTGTAAGCTGAAGAAAATAGATCTTAGGCTCTTACCAAATATTGTCAAATGAACCCAATAATGATAACACAAGTCACGGAATAAATGAGATAAATAACCAAGTTCATTATGAGCATCCTTAGACCCAATCAGTCAAAGTATTTTCCTTCACCCTCTATTATTATTATTATTACACTCTATAATCACAACTTACAAAGTAAAATACTCCTATAGCAACATCATTTGGAATTCCAAAGACACGGTGCCCCACAGGTTACTGATCAAACAGAAAATAACAAACCTTAATATCCTTGCGCAAAGTAAGCTTTGATAGCTTGAAATGAGCAGTCGGCCCTTCAGGCAAGCCAATGATTAACAGAGCATCTACAATTCAGATAAATGAAGAATTACTACAAGTCACATTGAATGGGCAAATGATGACAAATTGTTCCTGAAGTATGCATGTGTAGGATCTCAAATACCTGGTTCCCTACGATTCGTGTGAACAACTATAATAGAAGTGAAGTCCTTATTATTCGCATATTCTACAATCTGCAATTGAAATTAAAATTAACATTCAAACAGATAAAGCTCTATGTTTCTCATTAACAAGGAAAATTGAGACAAGTACCTTCTTTAAATCATAGGTCCCCCTCTTGTAGTAATGTGCATTAGGTATGACTGCAAGTAAATCCGATATAAAAGCAGGGCCCCTCTGCAGATCACCATATTCCAATTAAAAGTAAGTACATCATAGCACAAAAAATCAGATACAGAATTTCCTTACTTAAATGCTGCTCCTATAAGTTTAAGGTACGAAAAAAATACAAATATATGAGTTTAAATGCTGAGCTTGGGCTTAATATAATAAACAAAGGCATAATCAAAACATACCGTAGAATTGAAGCGGCAAGTGGTAATTAATATCTTGGGAGTATGTTGTCGTTTTAAAATTGCACTGAATTCATCGCAATCGTTTCCAGCAAATAGCTGCAAGCAAGTGAACAATTATAACAGATGAGTCGATACCTTTTCCTGCTTGAAATGGAGGAAATGAATATGGAAACTAAATATTATGAAGTACAGATATACGAGCTTTGAAGGCATATGGAAAAGTATGCAGAAATTAGTTGATAACAGTGAGAAGGGAGTAGTAACAAGCAAAATAAAGAGAAAGAAGACCTCTTCATCATCAGGCTTACAGACAGTCTCATCGGCTTCCCTAGTGTTCTCAATTGTACGGGGCACCTTCTTCTCCGGCGGCTACAGGAATCCAAATAAAGCAAGACGATCAAAACCTATTACCAACAACATATTCATACCACACATACTACAATCCCAACCCTCAAGAGGGGGCCAAAAACGAAAACGTTATGAGGGAATAAGGAACCTCCTCTCCTAGCTCGAGAGCTCTTTTCTCCGCGGCGTCTCGAACCTTAGCCTTCTTGCGCTTCTCAAGTTTCTTTTGGTGTTTGAGCTTCGCGTGCACCGCCGACCGCTTCTCCTTGTTCTTTATCATCGACGGGAGTACTTCCATCTTTGTTTTCTTGTTGCTCTCGGCCCCTTCACCATCGTCAGGAAAAGATGATTCACTACCCTCCCCATTGCTTTTCTTCCTCTTACCGCCCATCGATCACTGGGATGCGAGACTTGCTGACAGTTTGGGAAGAGCCTAAAACTCAAAAACTCAGAAGGCGGAGACGGAGTTGGAGAAAGAAAGGCAAAGCAGCGGAAATTTGCCGATTAGGGTTTTTGGGAATCGAAACAGGTTTAATTAATTATTATGATTATTACGTGTATATTTCCTCATATCTCCCCGTAATATTTGCTGTAATTATGAAATTAATTTATAAAGATATTGTAAAGTATGCCTGTAAATATAAGCAGTACTGCAGGCATTTTTTGGTTGGGGAGGTTTTTTAGAGAAAAGGGATATATAAGTTAGGAGTGTGATAAAAATAAATATGTTTGCTTTAAAAAAATGAGGGAAGATGGGATATAAAATTGGGATTTATAGAAGGGGAAAGAAAAGGGTTGTTCAAACATAACTATTTTGCTCCCATCACCTTTCCTTTTAAATTAAACAATAATTATTAAAATATTTTTTCAACCCTCCTCTATCTTTGAACTAAATAAAATTTATAATCTCCCATCTTTTAACATCATCTACTTTTAATTAACCACACCTACTCTTTCCTATGTTGAATCAAACAAGGCTTAAGATTTATTTCCTGCTTTCTAATTCTCTCTCTTTCTTGAATTTGTCTTTTCTTCAATTCTATAACATATCAATATCTCATATGATAACTTTATATCTTCTTTCTTCTTCAATCGGATGATCTAAACCCCAAACGAAATATTTAAATTCTTTAATTATTTTAAATATTGGGTTCCATAACTTGGGTTAGAGATCAAAGTTGTTTTGGATTTATCATATGGTTTTGAAGAGTAATTTAATCAAACTAAATGGATGAACAGAAACCAATTTTAGTTTCACTAAAACATCATTTTTTGATAAAACTTTCAAACATCCAATCCCTCATCAAGTTTTTGGGTTTTAAAAAATCATCTTCATATAAATTTGAGATGATCTTGAATGGGGAAGAATAATACTTTTGTAGAAAACACGACTTGGTATTAGAACCAGTTCTTTAGTATCAGTTAATCTAAAAGGGTATTTCCAACCCCACTTACAGTTCATGGAAAAATAATGCCATGTAATATTAATGAAAATCTGTCCTTATCATATGTACAATACATCATATTTGTCCTTAACGTTTTACTTCATATTACCATTTCCAGTTTTGAGAACAATTTGTTACCAGCTCCAGTTGAAAATAGTGGTTGTCAAACTGATGTGGTATTCATCTCTATCCTCTCGTCGTGAACCAAACATTATACTTTTCATATTTGATTATGTCCTTAACATTCCTTTATTTTTTTTTTAACTAGTATTTTCCTTCATTTATTCTATCTAACTGGTAACAAAACCTGGCTTATCCCAAGCATACACAAATTACCAGTTCTTGCGGTGTCATCTACATTTATGCAAAGAATGAAATATACACAGACGAGCATTACATTTATGCTCAGCAAGTCTATCTTCGTAAATACCTATAGAGATTAAGGACCTATTAAGTTTTTCTCATCACAGAAGAGCAAGAAAAAGGGTTACATGTATTACTGAGTTGTCTTACATGTGATCAGAGTTCTTGCTCCACAGGACCTGAGAATCAATTCTAGTCATAGATTGATCATCAAGGCGCTTCCATGTTTTGATGGACTTGACATCTCCCCAACTTCCCTCCGCCATTTTCTCCAAGCTAACGACTATCGCCCTCGCCCTCCTCGACCACCCGGCCTTTCCATAAGCATGGTATCCAAATCCCCCACCGTAACAGAGCCTTATGCCTAGTAGCTTACCACAGAAGTCATTGACATGGTCATGGCCAGTGAAAACTGCCTTAACATCTCCCGTTTCAACCAAGGTTGTGAAGAAGCCGGAATTCACAGAAGCCGAGCCAATGCTCTCCTGTTTCACACCTGTGAAGTTTGATGGGTGGAAACTGGCATATTCTGGTAAAGGAATGTGGAAGTATGCAAGACCTGGAGCAGCCGTTTTCTGAGGCACAGGTCCACCCTTGTATGCTCTCTGAAAAATAAGGTAATACTTAATCAGAGATTTTCATCAAGCAAAAGATAACTGAAATCAGTCATACTACTCTCTCTGATGCTAAGTATAAGACTTGTTTGCAGTGAAAAACTGAAAATCCACAGAAATAGATGGGAGGGAATAACATCTTAAAGTATATGGACTAGATAGAACAGCACCTGAAGCTTTGAAGACGTTCTTTGGTACCAAAGTTGCTGAGAGGGTTTGATCCAACCATAGCCAGAGATGGAAGGGACGGTGGAGTAATCTCCACTGTCGAGAAGGTAAAGATTAAGAACTGACTTGTTGCCAAGTTCAGAGTTCTCAACCCCAAGGACCTCCAAGTTATAGTTCCCAAAACCATCAATGAAGCTTACTTCTGGAGGATTGACTTTAGAGAGCGTGTTTTTCAACCCAACAATATGCTTCATCACCCGTTCTCTAGAGAGCGATCCTTCCTGGTCATGGTTTCCCAAAACAGCAACCCAAGGTATGTTAGATTCAATTGCAGGAGCAAATGCCTCATCCATTGATTTAGCCGGATCATCGCAATCTTTTCCAAAGATATTATCCCCTGTGTACCAGAATTCCAAAACAAACTTAGCCCCTCGCTCAGAGGTGCAATAGAAGTCCAAAAATTGTTTCATCGCTACCCTGTTCCCCTTCATATTTCGTCCCAAATACAAGTAATCGCCCCTTTATAAAACTTGCAGTTTATGAAGTGATTTAAAGTAAGAAGTGAAGATCAGAATACAGATGAAACGCATAAGTAAAAAAAGAACCGAAATGAGAAACAAGATAGCAAAAAATACCCGTAAAAACAATTAGATCGGGTTTCTCAGCAAGGATCATCCTTCGAATGAAAGCGGTGGTGTTCAGGTCGGAACAAGAAGCGTACTGAGAACGAAGAACATTCAAGCAATGCGTGCTTTTTCCGTTTGCGTAGTGCATGTCTGCCACTTGCAATATCTTGAATTCGCCATTATTTCCGAACCTCAAATTCACTGCGGCGGCGCAAACCGGAAGCAAACAGAAGGCACCGATGACAATCGCAGCCATGTAATTGAAACCCGTTCCATTCCTCACCCTCTTACCACCATAGGAATTACTATTTCTGTAGCTCCAAATCATAACTGTCCAGACAAAATTTAGGCTAGTTCAGTGGGGGGTTGCAAGTTCAGCCTTTTGTTTTTTTTTCCCCGGGGGGGGGGGGTTTCTTTTGGGTCTAGCCATAGATGCGAATCAACTATTATAAATATCAGCTCATGTTTCAAATCGTTGATTTGTCGTTCGTCGTTGCTGCGCAAACTTTTGCTCAGCAAACTTGTCCGAAAGTTACTGGTGAAGAGCAATATGATCGTTGACCGTACGTTTTTTTTTACCTAGATGTCGTCGCAGCAGTCGTACCCATTGACTTCACTGCAAACATTAATTTGCTAAGGAAAAGTGGAACGGAAGTTTTTTTATACAGATTGATGTAATTGTCACATTTCAAAACTTTGAAGCAACGTTGTCTTCAAAGGAAAAGTGGAACAGAAGTAAATTTACATCTTAAACTTCAGAATTACATCTTTTTAAAAAAGTTAATTATTTGATCTTT